>MU622327.1:93669-134559 GCA_025399235.1 Backusella circina FSU 941 | reverse complement strand
AAAAGAAAACCTTTGCTATGTATTTATCGTTTATACTTATTAGTTTCGATCTAACATGTAGAAAGTAAACTCAAATGTTTTATTTTTTTCCCCCCCCTCTAAGACATTAACTTACTTAAGTTTAACTATCTTTGTGTTATTTTACTACGTAACATCTTGACTCTCTTCTTTTTTCCTAAGACAACATGTCGGGAAAGTTAACTCAAAAAAAAAAAAAGGTAACCGAATAGATTTTTTTTTTTCACGATGTTAAATAAGACCGAGACCTTAATCGGATTATTAGATCATTTTTCTAGAGTTACTTCGAGTAAGTTAACTTAGACAACACTGCTTTTAGTGTCAGTTCTTTGTCGAAGGTAAATTTCCTGTAAGGAAAGTCATTATTATAACCACGACAAGGATTAATGATATCTACTATTCTTTCATTAAAAAAAAGACAAATGGACCGATTAAATAAAGGAAAATGTCTTATATCTGAACAGTTTATACGAACGTACTTGTAAGTGATTAGCTCAATTTATCTTCTCCGTTATGACTTGTAATATATTTTACCATAAGTAAACGTTCGACATGTGAGTACGACTCACAGAAAGCTGATCCCAACCATTGGAAATTTACAAAAGAAACAGGTCGAAAAAAAAAAAGTCGTGCATCGAGTCGGGATGAGATAAGAATCATGGAGTGGGCTTACTAAAACCTATTAAGGTAGTAACGGTTGTCTCTACTTTTCCAAAGAAAAGAAATAGGCTATAGCTTACGTTATAGAGATCCACTGATGTTCATTTGAAATATTTTTTTTCCAGTTAATTTCGTGTACCATAGCGGTACTAGTAACAAAAATATAAATAAGTTGCATTTTCGGCTTAACTAAAGTTAAACACACATGAAAGATTCATCAACTTTAAGTAAATCATTTATATTATAGCAAACCAGAGACTTTTGGTATCGGGAAAAGAATAATTAACAGAAAAAAAAAAAAAAAAATTGACATTGGCTGCCCTATATAGTTTCATATCTATCGTGTCGTTTCTTTAAAATACAAAGGTGCTCCTATCTTAGTTCTTTGTTTCTTCAATATTTTTTTGTCCCCCTATGTCAGTTGGGTGCAAAGTTGTTCCTACATGCGGTAGTTGAATTTTTCACCAAGATCTAAATGATAATACCTCCATTGTTATAGTTTATTACTTTCCTTTGTTCTCTTAGATGGCTTAGTTGACAATTAGACAATATTACTACCACTTTATTCTCTTTATCTACAGTAAATACGTTACTAAATAATTATAACAATTTCTGTTAAGAAAATGTTACTTTATTTTTTTTATAAACAAGTAATTTATCTTGGTCTTATCGAAGTTATATTTAAAATGAGTTCAATGTATTCTTTGCTGAGGTTCCCCAGAAAAACAAGCAAAAAGAGAACACTAACTTCATATTGATTTGATAATAAGAACAGAACATATTTCCTTTTCTTTTTTTTTATAAAAGATCGACATCCAGCAAAATGCAAAAAGCGAACTCATTTACATAAATGCACTAGGTTGAAATTGAAATAATTCTCTGGTTTTGCGCTTGCTGATACAAAATACTTTTACATTACTTATAAAAATCGCACGCGACTGTGTGGATCGACAATCCAATCGATATGATTTTTTTTTCTTTTATAAAAAAAGGCAAGCTAAGCTTTTTTTTTTACCCCACATGATTTATATAGAAAACTTTGACTTTTTTTAGCATCTTATCCACGGATACCAATCCACTTTTCGTTACATTTCATTATTTCTGAACTTTAAAACAAAAAATTTAAAAAAAAAATCAAGTCTTTCTCATCGTCATTTTGTCTTTTATATCAATTTTTTCTTTTAACTTATTTTATTCACATAAATAGATAGATCGAGTTTAATGGAATAATATTCAAATGACATAAACAAAGGGACCATTAAGGGGTGGGGGTTTGCAGTAGAGTAGAATTTAACGTGGTCAAAACAAAAGTGAGGAGGTGTGTAACTAGTCCCCATCATCGTGTAACGACAACTCATATTTTGCTGTGTTTAAAAATAATGTGTGTACAAGAAAAGTTATGCACACAAAAAAAGATATAAATATACTTTCTTTTTCTTTCTTTCTCTCTCTCTTTAACTTTTTTTTTTTCTATATATATAAATCATGTCCATCACTCTAGAATCCGTTCTTCATAACAGAGACGAACACTATAATCAGTTTATTGATTATATGAAATGCACCTATTGTTACGAAAACATACAGTTCTGGCAGGCCGTCCAGTGTTACAAGGCCAATCCAGCCATGTGTCTTTATAAAAAGATTGTTGAAGATCACATCTATCCCAATGCTCCGTTTGAGATCAATATTCCCTGTGAGATTCGACGAGAGATTATTTACTCTGAACCAAATGAGGCTATTTTTGACAAGGCGGCAGAGGCGATTTTGGAACTAATTCGAAATTCTTTTATACCATGGCACCTCTCAGTTGATCAAAAGAAGAGCATGCGTGTGAAACGTCGCTCACTCTCGTGGTTCTCTCGGAAAAACAATTAACGAGCTGCTTTTTGTTTTTTTTCTCAAGTCAAAATCAATTTAAAGGACCGATCGCGGGGGGAGGAGAAATAACCTCTTATTGGCTAGCATATCATTTCCTTGAAAAATGGCAAAAAAGAAAACTATCGATTTACTAAACTGGCCTTTTTGATGAACAGCGTGCCTATTCATATCAGAAGAGATGTACCAAACAAGATAGTTTCATATTTGATTTATTGGAAAAATGGTGCTGTTTAGAACAGAATGATGATGTAAGTAAAGATAATCCTGTCATTATACATTACACATATTAACATGACCTATCTAGAAACATAGTTATATATATGTACATAGAAGCAATTACTTTGCTCGGTAAAAAGAAAAAAAGAAACTGTAAATGATGTCCATCGCGTCTAAATGTGGGGGGGACAACACCCTTTTATTTGTGCATGATTCAGCCATGGACTTTTTAGCGTGGCTGTTGTAACGTGATGACTAGACCTTGCTTATTAATATAAATATTATTAAAATGTCGATCATATCGATTGGGCGATATCCCACATATTTTGTGTATATATAAACAATTGTAAAATAAAGTATTTCGTATTAAAACAATTCATTAACCAAAACAAGACATCTTGTCTCTAGTTGACATGTTGCTATATTATTATAAAGTGATCCGAATTTTAGTATGGCAGTTATCTCGATCTTCATTCTTGAGCGATGCCAAGGATATAATGATGCAATAGATACCGTTTTAGTCTCTATTTTATAAGCTGTCAACCAATTTTGATTTTGACTCTTTTTGTCATAAAGTGAGGCTTTTTTTTTTTACAGAAAATAAATGCCTTGTTGAATATCAACTTTGAGATACACCTCCTCTCACTTCATTTAAAAAAACTATGACATATTTTTTTCTTTTTAAGGAAAGGTTCTTTTAGTATAATTTGTCTGGCTAAAAAAATTATGCAGAACTGAATCAAATTAATTAATAAATAAACAGTAACAAAAACGAAACTTTTTGACACATCCAATGAGCCTGTTATCAAATGTCGTGAAAAGTGTTTGATAAAACGGAAATAGAATAAAACGGAAGAAAGGCAAATGTAAAAAAAAAAAAAAGAGAGAGAACGGTTAAAAGGGAGTAGAATACCATAAAAAAAAACCAAAAGGAATTAGATAGAATAATCGTTTCTTTTTTTTTTCCATTTCTAAAGTGTGTAAAGATCGAAAGGAACAAAATATCTTTTTTTATTAAATGAGTGTTTATTATGTGTTATGATATCAAAATAAATAAATTAGAAGTACTAGAATAAAAAAATGGTTTTTCTTTCTTTGGTTTTTTTTTTTATAAATAAATAACTATTTTACAAAATGTACTTTTTTAATAAAAAGCACCATAGTTCTTTTCAATTGGTTGAATCTGCTGTTTCTTTCGGATCTGTTGTGACGGACGCCGATTTACCTGTCTGCGAACAACTCTAATTTTGTTACGCACTTTATAAATATAGAGAGTTAGAACATATATCAAACTTTAAATGGGCACATTTACCATTGACATAAACATCAGTTTCGTCAATAATTTCCTATATTAACATAATCTTTGAGTCGCAATTTACAACAATAATAATAATATAAAAATACCTCGCCAATGAGTTGTTCTATAACATCCTCTAGTGTGATAACACCTAAAGCGCCTGTTACTTCTCCAGGTTCACTAGAAACAAGTGCCATATGACCTGAATATGTTTATCAATAACCGTTTCCACCCCGACATATATAGATAGAGTTAAAATCATAAAACACTCACTTTTTCCTTCTTGAAAGAAATTCAAAATGTCCAGACAACTCGTGTCTGGGCCGGTCTCTGGTAAGGTGCTTATAGGCAAGCTCGTCACCGGTAAAGAATCCTCTGGATCATACGTAATAAGCTGTTTTGTCAACAACATGCCAATGAAATTATGCTCCTCATTTGGCAAATGAATCGGGATTCGAGAATAACCAGCAGACAATATCTTGTCAACAAGCACTTCATCCAAAATATCCTGAGTAGATAAAGTAAACACATCACGAATAGGTGTCATAATCAAGGAAACAGGTTTTGACCTCAAATCAAGAACAGCACCAATGATGGTTACTTCATCCGCCGTTAGTGCATCAACATCTGTGGTATGAACGGCTTGATGAAGAGATACGAGGGATTTTAATCCAGCTTTTTTGTAGACGGTACCATGAGAGGGGCCCAAAAAGTAGTCTAGTACCAACGCAGTTGGATAAGCAATGGGGTATAAGATGTACATCAACCAGAGTACCAGCCTGTTATTTTTGATGTATTATCAGTTATCAAAGTTCATATACATATAATCTGTTTTTTTTTTTTTTTTCTTACCAAGTTGTTTTTGCACCAATAGTTAATCCATATCGTACACATATGGCTACACAAAGAGAGTTTTTTTTAACATTTTCAACATACGCGATTGGATCAATTTTGTTATCTTACCTTGAGGGATCACTCTAATAATTAAAAAAAAAGCCGCTTTTTAGTTTGACACATATTTCCAACATTTTTTTTTCTTTCTCCAAACAACTTACTTACTCTCCAAATATTACAATAAGCGCAGTAGATACCACCACTGCCTGCCATCCTCCACTTAAAACATCGTCCAATAAGATGGGCAATGTCTCATTAATAATGACATTGGATAACAACAAAGTCACAAGAACCCAGTGGCGACCACGTTCCAAAAGAGCCAATACTTTTGCAGCATTCTTTTTCTCCTCGTTTGTACCTGATTGAATCAAGACATGAAGATTTGTTTGATCGAGTCCCATTAACCCAATGGTCAAACCTAACACACTTTTTAGAACACGTTACTCGGAGAACTTGTTCGGAACTTACCTGCAAAGATACCGCCCACCAGGACAAAGGTGATAATGGTCAATACTCTTTCGTAGAAAAACGCCGATTCATAATCGATATCACCTCCTTCTGAGATTGGATGTGCGTATATTGGTTGAAAGAGAAAAAAGAAAAGAAACATGTTTTTTTTTTAGAAAGAAAAAGGTTTTGAGAAAGAAAGAGAGAGAGAGAAAGATATGGCTTGAACACGAAAGTTATAAAGTTTTTTTTTTAAAATAAACGCTTTTGTACATTTTTATATAAACTTTGAGTTTAAACTCAGTTAAACTTCTCTATCACATGGCTCTGTTGATCCAGGCCCACCAAAGTGGGTAGCTTTTATTTTCTTTTTTTAAAAAAAAGAAACATTTAGTAACAAAGAGTGTTGCTTTAGTCTCGGGACACTGTTCTTTATGTAATATTAAATCATGTAAATAGAATGAAAATGTTGATAATGCTCCGAAACCCCCACGTGGCGGCCATTTCCACCAATCCAAGGCTGAGTAAACCCAGCAACTTTTATTAAAATCAAAAAGCATTACTTCAAATTTGATTCATTTGCAAATTTCAGGGGGAGAACTTTTACTAGAAATACAAATGATTTGTATTTAATACAATCAAACATATATAAACTTGTTTCAAAAAAGAGTACTAAAATATAAAATAAAAAATATCATTGTGATAATACAATGATTATTAACATTGCTATTGTTTATTGTTGATATTAAAAATAATATCAAGTCTTTATTTAAAAGTCAATCTTTCATTATTTAAAAAAATAAAATAAAAATAACTACACCACTTTAGCAAAGAAAAAGACTGAATCGATCCAATCAAGCACTCTTAAAAATTTACTCAATAAAATATCACCAAATTCAAAAATAATGAAATGAAGAAGTAATAATAACCTATACTTTATCATTAAAAAAAATTGATTGTGATTTAGGTATATATAATTCAAAAATATACAAAATTAAGAAAACTATTGCTTACAAAATACTCTTATAATATTCAACATGTCATCTGTAGTTACTCACGTGCAAAACACTCCATGGGCTCCAATTCATCTTTCACTAGGTAATTCAAAGAAATATTTATCAAATATTAGTCTCTCTCTCTTTCTCTCTTCCTCTAATTTCTTTTTCAGGTATTTTTACTCATATGAACTCTCGCTACCAAGTGAATGGCATCTCAGTTCAAGTTATTTCTGATTCCAAAGAACTTTTAAAAGTGTCACAAGAGTAGGTCCTCCTTTTTTTTTAAAAAAAAATAAAATAAAATAAAATGATAACCCTCGCTTTCTCTTGGTTATTTAGAGAAATCATCGGTGTTATTATTGCTTATAAAAAATCAGAAACGCAAGATGATAGTGATGTCGTTCACCAGACAAATTATCTCGTAACCTCTGCTCTTTTGGACATTTTTCAAAATATGGGCATCAATGTGATGAACTTGGATAACCTATCTGCTAAAAAAAATGGAGAGGATTCTCGCACTGTAAGGTTTTGTTTGTATAATATGTATTCAGTTTACTAAATAATTGCTATCTATCTTGTTGTGTGTAGGTCCGAAGCCCTAGTTTAGATGAAGCTCCAAAAGGCAGAGGTTCTCAAGGTTCAGACAAAGAGTAAGTAAAAAAAAAAAAAAAAAAGAGAACATAAAATAAAGCATACTCATACTTTTTGTATAGGAGTAGTCCTTCACAAACGTCAGATGATTCCCATGGCTTTATGAGTTATATTTGCATGGCCGGAAACCTCTACCAACTACATGGTAGCAAGAAAAAACTTTTTCTCATTGGTAAAGTCTCGAATCATAGTGATGAGCAAGTACGCTGGACAAAGTTATTGGTGAGCCATCTAGAGAGCAGAGTCGCAACGAGTCACCCGGATTTTAGCTGCGTTGCCATCATGAGAAACCCAGACTATCGCAAGAAACTTAAAATACGCAGGGATAGCGTTAGAGACCTCGGTAAGCAACTAGAAAGCTATTTGACGACCTCGGAGAGTCACGTCTTACTGGAAATGATACAAGAGCTGGAGGAACAGATGGAAGAGTATGAGGATCTATTGATCAAAGAGCACTACGGAATTGAAACTTGCTCCGGCGAGAATACTGGTAGGTCTGTATCAGAAGATGTTAATACAGAGACTCAAGAGGCTTCCCCTAAAGAAGCAATTTCCCATCCCAAAGGTGATCCTCATGAAGCTACATCCAACACAGAACAGAATATCAAAGAAGAGGATGAAAAAGACTCCACCAAAGGCAAACTTGAATCTCTCAGATATACTAACCCTATTGAATTGCAAAGACACGATATGGTTGAAGAAAAGGTTAAAACCTCCGTTAAACGTAAACACGATGATGGCACTGATGAGTCTGGCACCGATAAACACATTTCATCGAAAAAGAAGATTTAATAATCCATTTCCTTTTATAATACATAAATTAATAGTCTTAATACATAAGAACCAAATAAATTATCTACTTGTTATGTGTGTAATAGTATTAATTTGAGACATTATTGCGGTCTATGTTTAATCCAAAATACATTAACTTGTTACATAGCTGCTTAAAATGAGTTTCAAAATTTAGCATAATTTGACAGCTCTCAAATATGTGACTGCTGGCGGAAACAGCCACCAAAAGCTTTATCAATTACACTTTTTTTTTTGTGGAAAAAAAAAAAAAAAAAGAAAAAAAACGCACACAACTCTTTTTTTCCCCTTTACATAACACACATTCTCGAGAAATGGTCAAAAAGGTTGTTGATTCTCGTGTACACACACTTATAAAGAATTGTGTTCAAACCAAACACAGATCCTTCTTTGTCGTTGTTGGTGACAAGGGTAAAGATCAGGTAAAAGAAGCTAATACTTTATTGGTTGTATCCATCCATATTAAAGATCCTTTTGTTTATTAGATTGTTAACTTGCATTGGCTTTTATCCCAAGCTCAAGTCACCTCTCGACCCTCCGTTTTATGGTGTTATAAGAAAGAACTCGGTTTCACCAGGTAAACGAAAAAAAAACAAGAAATAAAAGGAGGAGTTATTTTTCTAATAACATTTATCTTTTTAGTCATCGTAAGAAGCGTGAAAATAAAATTAAAAACGACATCAAACGTGGTATAAGAGAAGCCAACAAGGAAGATCCATTTGAACTCTTCATCACCGTCACCAATATCCGTTATGCTTATTATAAGGAGACACAGAACATCTTGGGTAATACGTACGGTATGTGTGTGTTGCAGGATTTTGAGGCCATTACACCAAATACATTGGCTCGTACCATTGAGACAGTAGAGGGTGGTGGTATGGTTGTCCTGTTATTGAAAAGTATGAGTTCATTAAAACAATTGTATACAATGACCATGGTAAGTTGATATAATTGGATTGGAGAGAGAAAGAGTTGTTTTAAAAAAGAAATATGATATAGGATGTGCATAGTAGATATCGTACAGAAGCACATAGCGATGTGATTGCACGATTCAACGAACGTTTTATTTTATCATTGGGATCCTGCGAGACCTGTCTTGTTGTGGATGACGAATTGAACGTGTTACCCATCAGCATGGGCAAGAATGTAAAGCCCTTGGCTGTCAAATCATCCGAAGAGAAAAAGACACCCGAAGAGATTGAATTGGCCGAGTTGAAGGAATCATTAGCAGATACCGAACCTGTGGGCTCGCTTGTGAAGGGAACCCGTACCATCGATCAGGCCAAGGCTGTGTTAACCTTTATTGAGGCCATCTCAGAGAAATCCCTCAAGAGCACCGTAGCATTGACAGCAGGTCGTGGTCGTGGTAAATCTGCCGCTCTTGGTATTGCAATGGCATCCGCTGTGGCCTATGGATACTCGAATATCTTTGTGACATCACCCAGTCCCGAGAATTTAAAGACCCTGTTTGAGTTTGTGTTCAAGACATTTGATGCACTTGGTTATGAGGAGCACTTGGATTATGATATTGTGCAGTCAACTAACCCCGACTTCAACAAGGCCATTGTTCGAGTCAATATATTTAAGCAGCATCGTCAGACCATTCAGTACATTCAACCTCAAGATGCACAAGTCCTCGGTCAGGCAGAGTTACTTGTGATTGATGAGGCTGCTGCTATCCCATTGCCCTTGGTGCGCCAGCTCTTGGGTCCCTATCTGGTATTCATGGCCTCTACCATCAACGGTTATGAGGGTACCGGTCGTTCTTTGTCTCTCAAGTTGATCCAACAACTGCGTGAGCAGTCTCGTGGTTTTGTAGGAAAGGATGTGGATGATACCCAGATGGTGTCTCGTGATCAGGGTAAGAAGGTAGAGCAGGATACTTCTTTGAGCGGTCGCACACTGAAGGAGGTCAAGCTCGAGGAGCCTATTCGTTATGCCCCCAATGACCCTGTGGAGAAGTGGTTAAACAAGGTGCTCTGTTTGGATGCTACTGTCGTTTCCAAAAACATTCAGGGCTGCCCCCACCCCTCCGAGTGCGAACTGTTTTATGTCAACCGCGACACACTCTTCTCTTACCACCCTGTCTCTGAGACCTTCCTTCAGCGCATGATGTCGCTTTATGTTGCCAGCCATTACAAGAACTCACCCAACGATCTTCAATTGATGAGTGATGCTCCCGCCCATCATCTCTTTGTGCTCTTACCTCCCATTGGCGAGAACACCTCGAGCCTACCTGACCCCCTTGTTGTCATCCAGGTCTGCCTGGAAGGTGAAATCTCACGTCAGAGTGTGGTCAACTCGCTGTCGCGCGGTCAGCGACCCGCCGGTGATATGATTCCCTGGTTGATCTCCCAGCAGTACCAGGATGACGACTTTGCCAGTCTCTCCGGTGCTCGCGTCGTCCGTATCGCCACCCATCCCGATTATGCAAAGATGGGTTATGGCTCAAGAGCACTCGAGTTGCTCACCTCCTTCTATCAGGGCAAGACCTCCAGTATGAGCGAGGATATCCCCGAGGAGGAGACATTGACCCGCGTTGAGGATTACGAATTGGAGAATGCCAATATCCGCACCGATCAAGTCAAGGTCCGTGACCCCCGCAAGATGCCCCCCTTGTTGACAAAGATGAGCGAAAAGCGTGCTCAGCGTCTGGACTATCTTGGTGTCTCGTATGGTCTCACACCCTCTCTTCACAAGTTTTGGAAGCGCTCCGGCTTTGTGCCCCTCTATATGCGTCAGACCGCCAATGACCTGACTGGTGAACACACCTGTGTCATGATCAAGGCCTTGACCGACGTTGAGGACTCGAGTGTCAACAATGCCGCCTGGTTGGATGCATTCGCACGCGATTTCGCCAAACGTTTCCTCAATCTTCTCTCCTTCAACTTCCGCAACTTCACTGCTGTCAATGCCCTCAGTATCATCGATGCCGCCAAACAGGGTCAGGACCAGGAGATCGAAGGTGGACGTGACCTCAACAAACAGACACTGGGACTCTTCTTCACACCCTACGATCTCAAACGTCTCGAGTCCTATGCCAACAATATGCTCGATTACCACGTCATCATTGATATGATCCCTACTATCGCCGAACTCTACTTTAGAGGTGAGATGCCCAAAGAGATCAAACTCTCTGGTGTCCAAAGCGCCATTCTCTTGGGTGTCGGTCTCCAACGTAAGACCATCGATGACCTCCAAAAAGAGCTCAACCTGGCAAGTAACCAGGTATTGGCCCTCTTTGTCAAATTGATCCGCAAAATGTCACAGCACTTCGCTCAGGTCGAAACACAGGCCTACCAGGAACCTATAAAGACGAAAAAGAGCACCAGCGGGGAGCGCGATGCCAACGATGACGATGCATGGAAGCCCCTCAAAGAGAACCTCGAGGAGGATCTGGAAAAGGCAGGTGATGAGGTGATGGAGGACCTCAAGGCAAAACAACGCGAGTTGATTGATTCACTCGATCTGACCAAATATGCGATTGGCGGCAAGGACGAGGATTGGACCTCTGCCGAGGACCGTGTCAAGGCCATGGCCTCCGGTAAGGCCAGTAGTTCGGTGGTCAGTGTCAAGAATGAGAATTCTTCAAAGAAGAGAAAGTTGGAGAGTGCGAAATTGATGGCAGAGAAGGAGAAGAGTAGAAAGGAGGGTAAAGTCAAGATGTCTAAAAAGACAAAACGTTCATAAAAAGCATATATTTGTATAGAGAGAATTTTTTTAATATTATTATATATAAAATAAAATAAAATAAAAAATAAACAGTTTATTATTGCATATTTGATAAACCCGACATGCGTGTCCATACATAATCCTGTGCAATGGACGTTACGGCCATTTGTAAAATCTCATTCATCTTATCCTCTACCCATTCATTCTCCTCATACGGAATATCCAACCAATTCAGTGGAAATACCTGTGAATATGTCTTGAATTTCAACTTGTTGAATGGATCCACCAAAAGCACTATAAATGACACCTGATGAGTCTCCTCATCCTTCTCATCAATGGGTATCATGGCCATTTTGACAGGCTGGATAGCCATAAACACAGGGCAATGGATGACGGGGACGGCGCCGGCATCGGGTGAGTATGCTGTACCCTCCTTTTGCTCATCCGATCGATAGTGTGTCTTTACGAGGTGATCAATGTTGGCCTTTGCGAGTTTGGTACCGTCAATAAGCGAGTCGCACATATTGAGCTCGCGGTAGGTGGGGTCGTCCATCTTTTTGTTCTCTTCGGGGTTACGAACGACGACTTGTCCTGATTCGGTGTTTTCCATGACTCGAGCAAATGCTCGGTAGACCAATCCCTCCAGTCCTGTGTAGCCTACCATGTCATAGGAAAGCCATACCTCCACCACTTCGTGTTCGGATATCGGTGGGGCGACGGTTTCAATAATGGTTGTGGTGATATTCTTTAAATTATTACCTAAATAAAAAAAAAAAAACCTCCAATTGTTTGTAAAAGACCCCTTTTTATGTAATCATTTCTCTTACTCAGTTTCTCAATGTTTTCCTTATTTACAAATCCTTGCAACATCTTTACACGCTCCTCCAACAATTTACCAGCTGTAGACTCTGGTGCAACTGAGCGATTGAGTTGATCGGTTGTGCTTTTGACAGCCGCACTTGCCTGATTCCAAAAACTATTACCCCAAGACATCCAACCCTCCTCTTGTTTGGGCTGCTGTTCAGGTTCTGTTTGTGCTTTTTCTGTATTTTCTTTCTGTTCGTTTTCTGTTGTCTTTTTGTTGGCACTTTCTTCCTCTTCTTCTTCTTGTGCAGGATATTTAGAGATCTCATCTAGAAAGGACATGATGTCGTTTGGATCAGAGGATGTGGTGGTGCTCGCGTCATGGGTACTTTGACTATCTGGTAAGTTTAAAGATTCTAAGAACTTCTCTGCTTCAGAGAGACTATGTGAGTTGTCTTTTGTTTTATCAGACATTACTTTCTTTGTATTATTGTAAAGGAAAAGAAGAAAGAAAAAAAAAAAGAGGTTGTATCTGGTGATATATATTTTGTGAATTGCACGTGCTTGATTGGACTGAACAGAATCATCTATTGGGGTACTTCTTTCTTTTATTCACTTGTTTTTGGAACAATGAGACTGATAAAGAGGGTGATGTACTTCATTATCATTACGATGATATACACCTATAATGCATGTACGTGTACTATATTGTAAAATCGATAGAGTAATACTTATATATACTTGCTTGTTATTATGATATGCTTTCAACAATGGATACGACCCTTATAAAAATATAATGTATTACTATAATAGTGAATATTATACCTTTATTATGACATTCTCGAGTAAAATCGTCTAATATAACAGTCTAGAATATAAAGAGAGAGAGATCAATGCGTTATATAAAGTAAACTATCATGCACACGTGATAAAATACGTCATCAATGGGTGGCTCAAGTCTAATTCAACCCAGGGCGACTAAGCGTGAAGAGAAATCTGGGGCAGTAGATATTTTTCTTTCTTTTCAAGTCTTCTTCCCTCACTCTTATTATTTTAAATATGGCTTCTCGTCTAGTCAGACTTCCTCATCGTTTACTTGCAGGTAGATCATCATTTTTATTATTATTATTATCAAAAATACATATATTAAAAAAAAAAAATGCTAATAAAAAAGGCTAGCCAAGTGTATTCGCCCAGCAGCAACCCGCACATTCGCCACTTCTACTATCAAGTTCCAAGGTTAGAAGACAGTATCACTTTATTTATAGAACTTGCAAATCTAATTAAATTCCTGAATAGACAAGGACTTGAATCAAATCAGCGTAGATCCCGAATTCAAATCTGGTAACGATGAACTCCATCACTATGGACAATATCTCACCTCAGTCCTCCCCAAATTTATCCAACAATACAGCGTCTACAAGGACGAACTCACCATTTTCACCGCACCCTCTGGGCTCACTCAAGTCATGCATTTCTTGCGCGATCATACTAATTCCCAGTTCAAACTGGTGATGGATATCACCGGTGTCGATTTCCCTTCTCGCAAGAATCGATTCGAAGTTGTTTACAATTTGTTGAGTATGAAATACAATGCCCGTATTCGTGTCAAGACGTATGCCAGTGAGACCTCTCCTGTGCCATCTGTGGTACCACTTTTCAATGCGGCAAATTGGCAGGAGCGTGAGACGTATGATATGTTTGGTATCTTTTTCACGGGACATCCCGATCTTCGACGTATTTTGACAGATTATGGGTTTGAGGGTCATCCCTTGAGAAAAGATTTCCCATTGACGGGCTACGTAGAGGTGCGTTATGATGAGGAAAAGAAGCGTGTGGTTGCTGAGCCTGTGGAGTTGGCACAGGCATTTAGAAATTTTGAGGGTGCTCTTTCACCTTGGGAACAGACAGGTAAAAGGAGGAGAATTGGTTAAAAAGAGAGACATGTTGATATTGTTCTTTTTTTTTTGAAAAAAAAATAGGTCTTGGACGTGATGATACCCCAAAGTTGGATGAAGAAAAGAAATAATAGTATTTCTTGTTATTATTATTTATATTAAAAAGAGGATATAGAAAAAGAGGGTCAAGCTTTTTAAAAACACACACAAGTGTATTTGCCACGTGGTTTCAATATGTTTTGGCATTATTCCAGCCAAAAGGAATATCTTTTACCCTTTCCTTCAAGAGAGAGAAACAAAAAAGCTATATAACATATATCTTTTTATTTTAGTTTATTTTATTTCTATACAAGAGAGCATTTGTATCTAAGGCGCACTAATGGCATTATCCTCCAACTCCTGCAACAGAGTATGATTGCCCTGTTCATATTTCCCAAGAATTGGCGGTAATTTATTATTGCCACTTGGTTTTGACTTGAGTGCCTTTTCTTTCATTTCCTGTTGCTGTGCAATGAGGCGCTGATGCTTTTGTAATTGCTCTTGCAATTTAAGTAATTGGTTTTGTTGTGATTTATGTGCCAACAAGGCATTTTTTGTATTAGAACTGAGGCTATTATATGTTTGAACACTATCACTGCTGCCACTGCTGGTGACACTGTGGCTACTGTTACTAGGTCTTCTCCTTTCAAAGGATTGTAATTGTTTGAATGAACTTGGTATATTATCATGACTTGATATAGGAGCTGCTGTTGGTGGTGGTAATTCATGGTGTAACATTGAGTTATGTACTGGCGATGCTGGTCGCTGTTGCTTTTGCTGTGAATAAGACAGCTCCATTGGCGTTGCTGTCATTCGTCCTTCTACTTGGACACGTAGTTCTAAAGATTCTATCTTTTCTCTTAGTGCTTTATTACGTTTTTCTAGTTGAGATATGAATTCTACTGCCTTGAACAAGACAGTACTCTTGGAATTATTGAGATTCTTTAGCGAGGGAACCAGATCTGTCAGGTCCTTGAAACCAGTACGGATTGTGCCTCTTCGTTTCTGTTCAGACGCAATGTGATTGGCTCTTTTTTCCTCCTCTGTAAGTAGCTCCTTCTGAGATCGGCTCTTCTTCCTGGTCGTTTGGGTTGTTTCAGAGTGCGCACGTTTGACACCAGAAGGTGGATCTCTCTTTCCCAAGGGCTTTTTTCCTTTTTCTTTTTGGAGTTGTTTGTTATGATGTGCATTATGTAAAGATGATGGTGGTGATGAAGTGGTGGTATCATTCATCAGAGATGGTATTGTGTTGTTATTAGGCAGTGACGCCATCAGACTCAGGCGTTGATGTAGCTTCTTTTGTTCATCCAGTGACTGCAAGATTGAGCTACGTCGTTGTTCTTCTTCTTGTTCTTGAAGCGTATTCATGGTTGTCGACATTTCTGGATCAACAAAGAGAGCATCAAGAAAACTCGAAAAGTTCTTTTGATCGTCTTCATCCAGGACGGTGTTTGTTGTTGAGTGAAGGAATGGGTCGGGTGGTGGGAATAGATCCAGGTCAAGTGGGACTGAAAAGTCGGATCCCATACCAAAGGTAAAATGAAAATCTTTTTTATTTTATTATTAGACAGGCTTTCTTTTTTAATATTTCTAATCTGACTTGTATCCTTTACCTTCAAAAGGAACAGGCTCTTGAAGTATTTCCTGGGGAAAAGCTTCCAAGTTTGAATCGAGCCATGATGTATTGTTGTGTGAATGGTTACTACTAAAGTCCATTATTATAATAATAATAAACAAGTAAAAAAAAATAAGATAAGAATACGTATATATAAAGAGAGAGAGAGAGAGAGAGAAAGGAAGAAAAGAAGGGAAAAAGTGAGTGAGTGAGAGTGTTTTTTTATTTTCACGTGTATAAAACCCACGTTCTCCATTTTTTTAAAAAAAAATAATAACTTCGGTTACACAGACATACATCATCACATGGTGAAATATCACCCAAAAGTGGTCTTTTTCTCTTTGACTACTTGAATGGCCACAAAAAGAAAGGCACCCGTGGTTATTGCAGTATAAGCTTTTCTTCTTTCCCCCCATTGAAGGTACACACAGAGTCTTATCACAGTCTTATTATTTAATTTAATTTTAATAATGGTACTGATTTTACTTGTCATCCGCTTTTTAAATTATTTGCAATAAACTGGAACCTACTATAGAGTTAAAATAAAAACACGTCATGACGTCATGTGAATGTCTCTAGATCAACAATAACATGAATAGAGTGCATTTGTATATAAGGTCGCGGATGTAAATATATATTTCATGTAATTCAGTGAAAAAGCACAACCTTTTGTTTCTCAGATTTACGTTTATTACATAAGCTAAATATGAGTATATATTTTTACAGTCCGTTCCGTAGAAATATATCCAAATGCTTAATTTAAGAGCCTGTTGACAGGATATTATATATCATTTGGAGTCCATGTTTGGTTAAAAGTGGTCATCAAGTAACGAACTGTGGGAACAATAATGGATGATAATAAATACTTTTAATATTTTTTTTATAGTCATTCAAGTGACTATTTACTTATCGTTTACTGTGGTCTAATTACAATTCTGGGCATGTATTGTATATAACTGAAAGTATATACGAAATAGATGGTAAATATATCGATAGTCTTTGTTATTATTCAAGTGAAGAGAGAACATGTCATCAGCTCTTTTTTGTTTTTCCTTAAAATGACACGTGTAACACGAGATCTGTGGAGAAGAAGCGGTGGGGTACTCTCTCTTTCTTTTAGTTTGAATGGTGCCTTTTCTGAAACCTGGGAAGTGTTTAAGGAGAAGATCTTTTAGAGATATATGTTAATTTATTACTCCTTACTTTAAAAATGTCATCTTTATCATCATTTCTAAAAATCTGATATTTTTAGAAGAGGGCAAGCAGGCCAAATGCTTGTTTTTCATGATCACCATGCATTAGGGCTGAACAAACTTCATCTCATTTTTTACGCATATATAATCTAATTACCCAAATGCAGAAAGCAATGGAGTCCTTCGTGTATAGCTTTTTTTTTCTCAAAACAAACAAGAATCACCCGTGATTTTGAACTCTGGTCATTTCATTTCAATCTATATTCAAGTTACTACATGAGAAAAAATGGTCTTTACCTTCGATTTATATAAGCATGCTTACATATTTATTGTAATTATCCAATGTTAAATAAAAGTATTCAATAACTTTATTGAGAAAATGCGCTATTAAAATCTGTTTTAGAGGCCATTTTTAGTAGGTGTTTCGATCAAGTCAGTCCAAATAAAGTTACTTCTCGGTTTATAAATACAATCTTGGTGAACCAAACTGATTTCACTTTGTAAATAAACTAATTCATTGGATAAGAATCTATGAATCCAAAGAGATGAATTGACAGAAAAATAACAAAAATCAATCCGATGGGGCGGGTGTTGTACAGTAAAAAACAAGATCGATTTTTTTGGGGGATTCTTTTTTGGTACTACAGGTTTTGAGTTTAAGTTTCTAATATGAAAAATTCACATGAAAGTTTTCAAAAATTAGAAAAAAAAAAAACAATATCAAGCCTTATTGACGCTGAGTGTTCAATCAAGTCTAAAAAGCAAATGCAAAATAGTTGCTCATCCATTTTTCATAAGGCAAAAAAAAAAAAAAAAAAGTTTTGTATATGCTCTGGTAAATAAAAACGAGTGTATATAATTTTAACCCCACATTATGAAAAAAAAAGTAACACAATCAAGTTCTCAGCATTTTAATTTTATATACAAAGTCACGGAGTATTATAAAAAAGATTGTATGATATCACTGTTCACTCGAGAAGAAAAGCATCTAGAAACTATTTTTCAAATGTCAATAAACATTTGTAATTGGTGATAGATATTTATTTGTGATATATTATCATATTATATATAAGAAAATATTAGATAGTATAATTAGAAGCCTGGACACTTGATTCATTCGCAAGGTTAGATCGAGTTGATAACTTAGCATTTAGAGAACTTGAAACACTTTCTGATACTTTCAATGCAAAAGCCTGGATGGTGACCATCGGATTGACACCAACCGCGGTGGGGAAGAGAGATCCATCGGCAACGTAGAGGTTTTTGACTTCCCAGGTTTCGCCACTTTCTTTTACAGCCGATGTTCTTGGAGAGGTACCCATTCGGCTACATCAAACAATTAGGTTTATATTAATAAATTAAAAAATATATATATAAAAGAAAAGCTTACCATGATCCCATCTGATGTCCAGAGGATGGTACTGGAGGTTTGGACTTTTTGATGGTTTGAAGCCATTTTAAAAACCGAGGGTTATCCACACTAATAGGCTCATCCGGTTTAAAGATAAACGGGTCCTTATTTGTGAGAGATACATAGATCTCTGTCGCTCCACTAGCCACCAGAATCATCGCCATTTTGCATACACCCTCAATCAAGGCGCGACCGTCGTGTTTGGACAGCTTGAATTTAAGATCGACGTGCCCATTTTTATCATACTTTACGCTGGCCTTGGAGTCCTTGTCACGGACAATGGCGAAAAAGGTTGCAGAGTTGCGATGTCGCAGCATAAGTTCTTTGTGCTTGGCGGCGCCCGGCCATGAAACCAGTCCCGAGTAAGCAGCCACCGAATTGGTAAAGCACTCAATCTTGCAGCCATAGTTTTCCCCATCAAAGTTCTCGGCCACAGTGCTGACGGCGGTGAGAAGTGAACCATTGGACTGGTTGATCTCTTGGTCAAAGAACCCTGTACAAAAGGAGGATGGGTGCACACGAAGGTGGTGCCCGATATGACGGTTCTTGAGCCCGCTATGCTGCAGGAGACATGGCGTGTGAAGTGAGCCACAGGCCACCACCACGCGCTTGGCTTGGATACGATGGTAGAATTTGTCTCTGACGTGACAATACACGCCAATCACTTGACCCTTTTGGGGGAGGATTTTGATCACTTTGGTTTGGTCAACGAATTTTGCACCGTGGCTGGCTGCATCCTGTAACCATGTATTAGTGGTACTGTTTTTGATACCTGCTTTGCAGCCGAGATAACATTGACCGCAGTGGTGCGGTCGACCTGATGTGTTTTGGGGACATATTTCATAAGGATACCCAAGTTTTCTAAGGGAAAAATATTAAATAAAGGCGCATTCAAAAAGTTTGAAATCAGTATATCTTACTGGCATCCATCAATTAATTTTGAATTGGGTCCATTGTGAATAATGTTTTCGGTGCTAGCACCAATTCTTTCACATACTTTATTCAAATGGTTGGCAAACTTTTTTTAAAAAATGAATTAGTAGGCTTTCTTTTTGGATCAAATAGATTGTATTTTATATTTACAAACCTCTAGAGTTCTAAAATAAGGCATATTAAGATTCGCCCATTCTTTGCATACATTTTCAGGTGGCTACATTTTTTTTTTTCGTCTTTATTAATAGTTCCCTTTTTTCTTTTTGTCATCTAACCTTAATGGATGCTAGATAGTTGATTGTAGTTCCTCCACCAAAGTTGGAGCCTGATAACATGTTAATGCTACCATCGGTACTTGGTACAATACCACCCTTTTCAAAGAGCTTTGCAAAGGCCTCATTTTCGCTCAGTTTTTCCAAGGATGCCTGATCATGATATTCTCCCTTTTCAATGACAAGAACGGAATGGCCTGCAGCAGAGACTTCAGCAGCCACCACACCCGCGCCCGCACCACTTCCAATGACAATCACATCAAATTCTGTATATTTTGCTATTTCATCATTCGTCAGCATGTCGAGTGAGGGTCGCTCAACACGATGGTACTCTGGATGATTTTTAAAGTATATGTCGCCATCCATCCCCTGGTACTCCATCGCCTTTCTCAGGATAGTGTCGGATCCCATATACGACTTTGTGAGGGACAGGCCCATAAAGGTGTTGTAGAGGATTTTGTTGTATATGTATGAGTTAGATCTCTGCCACTTGAGAAATAACATCTCGCGCTCCTGGCGACTCATGTTTCTGATTAGGGTTGTATTTCCTGTCAATAGAAATGTAGCAAATTTGTTGCCCAAGAGACTCAATAAGAGTGACAGTCCTTTGACCTTTTCAGGAGGGAGCATGTCTGGAATTTCTTGCTGAATTTTTTGAATGACATTGATGTCTTGAGCAGAGAGATTGGCAAAATGGGAAACTTGTTCTTTGGTAAAGGTGTGTTGTTTTTGAAGTTTTTTGACGAGTGCGGCTTCTTCGTCCAATGTGAGAGAGGCAATGAATGTATTAATGATGGCTTTTAAAGTATCTTCTTGTGAAGCATTTAAATCCATCATCTTTTTTTAAAAAAAAGGAAAAAAGAAAGAAGAAAAATTAGAAAGTTATCCTTTCTCAATTACCGAATGATTTTTTCCCCCTTCCTTCAGGTGACATTTGAGGTTTTAATATGTCGAAAACAAAACATATGCTCTGTTCTTTTTGGTAAGAGATACAATGATGTAGCACAGAGCACTACTCCCCGGATTTGTGACAGGTTATCAATCCCATTTTCTCAAACTATAAGTTCCGTTTTTTCTCTCTCCATAAATGCTTTTTTCAGTAAAATGAATGGGGAAAGCAAACATAATTAATTCTTTAATTAATCTGGAGAATCACAAAAATCGGCTTTGATGTTTCCGAATATGAATTTAATACCAGTAGCACTATGATAAATACTTTTTTTTTTTTTTTGCCAATAAACTCACTGTATTTAACATTTATTTTCGTGTCATTGGATTGTTAAAGTAATAGAATGCAATAACAGGTTTATGTAGAAAAATCTGAAAAACAAGGTTGAGCTAAATTATTAATTTGTTCGTTTTTAATGTGTCCAGGATGGACGTTTTTTTTTAGAATAAATAGTTTAAATCAAAGCACCCTTTATTATCAGTAATTTAGTATGTATTTTAACTTGAAAATAATATCTCAACGTCTTTAAGCAATATATTTGTTCTTTTCAGAACAAATATATTGCTTAAAAACGTTAAAAAGTGAGACAAACTACATAACAAGGCATGAAAGATTAAAAAAAATGCGTGTTAGCACGTGTAAATTTCATTTCAAAATAAACTCACTTCAAAGTTAAAACAATTTAATATAATTTAATCCTCAATGCCATTATATTCAACGTGTTTATAAAGATAGCCATTATTGAGAGTTATTAATACTTCATTATAGCCTGTTTCAAGCGTACCAATGCAAAAGTAACTAGTGGTATATGAAATTTTGAAAGCATATGAAATTGTAATTCCTTATTGTATGTGTGAATAATTGCCCCACAAAAATAAAATAAAACTTCTGATTTTCCCTCATTTTGGGAAAGTGTCATCATGCTGTACACCTACTCTCAATAGATTAAGATCCAACATTCCTAGAATAAATGGTATTCGACTAATAATGCGAAAGAAGCAAAGAAAAAAAAAAAAGAAAGAAATTTATCAAAGTAGTATTTGCCAATGAGGTATATTAAACAAATGTGTACCATAAACACTTTGGATTTTATTACTTAAGCAAGAGTGAGATATAGGAATGCTTTTGTAAGACTATTGTCTTCTAAAAGTAAAAATGTGAAGCTTTTGTCCTACCAATTTGATTTGTTTTTGTTTTTAAAGTAGTACAAAACGGTTTTCTGCATATTTATTGAGAGTAAAAATAAAGTCAAGGATATTGAGAATACCTCAGCTTATGAGATTTTTGCCATAATCAAGTGCCATCTGATTATTTACCAGCCTTTTCGACCTCAACTAAACTTTTAATAGGTTTTTCTCATCACCAGTAAGCTCAGTTTTTCTTAATATGTTAATAAGTGAGGATAGTCAATATTCACACGAATTGTATTAATGTAAAGGTGTATTTATATAGATTATTGGTTTATGAGTATTTTTGTTTATTAAAAACAGTGTCTATCTATCCTTTAAGGTTACGATTAGAATAAAGGAAGATATAAATACATGTAGTAATGCCCGGTTTAAGAATGAGGCTAAACTCTGAACAAGAGTAGTTTTTGTTTTAGAAAAAATGAAAAAATAGAATAAAGTGGAAATATTTAACCTAAAAAGAAGGCTAGTATTTTAAATGAGAGTACAATGTGCTAAGAAAAATGCCACTCTTAAACTGGACGCGTACTGTATTTATTGAAGAATAGAATTCTCTGAGTATACAAAACTTTCTAGAGTGATTTAAGACATGACATGTGTTTTTTATTTGCTTTACTCTCTTTTATTTAGATGATGTTACAATGCCTTTCTTCATTCATTACTAAAAAACAACTTTCCTCCTCTCATTTTTCCTTTTGTATTATTCAAATGTCGCACTAATGTAAACATTTGACGCCACCATATGGTCTATTTGCCACTTAATGTTGTTAATCTTAATTCATTTCGAGAGATATGTCTAAAGTCAAGTTGATATATAAATAAACATTTATTAAATTCACGCGAAAGTAAAAATAATTTTTTAAGAATATGATATCATTTAAATCTCGTACTTAATCACTCTTCCATCTTCTCAGCTCCTCGAAATACTTTTCATTACACTTTGGGTCACAAAAGTTAGTTTTCTAGATTTGGTGACAGTAATTCATCTTGCTGTATGAGCCATATACTTTTTATTACTGTTACTACATGGTTTAATTGGCCTACAGTGCTGGGAGTTGAATAGAGTCATTTTTTTGAAAACCAATTGCCACTCATTTTATTGGTACAAACTCATGAAATCGAGTTAAGACTAAATTTTACAAGATGGATATAAGAAGTATGCTGTTTTTCATTAATTAGTTAAATAATGAAATGAACTTTATCGCAAGTTGGTACTGGATTTGCAGTGAAGAATTTTATGAGTCGCGAAAAGACAAACGATTTATCAAAAAAAAAATATATATATGAAAAAGAAAAATGATCCTATAGTTGTACTGAAATCAAATTCAACAATAAAGGTTCAGGTCTTGAATCGCAATGAAAATCTTGTAAGCTGGAATATCACCTCGTGTTTCTATATAATGTACAAATCTCGACTTTTTTTGGTAAAAATCCGGAAAAAGCATTCCGAAATCAGTTGGATCAAAGGTAGTCGACTCAGAAAGGTCTTTACGATACAAATAGTTATATCAAAAAACCATGTGGCTAAAATTAGTGAGCATTGAAGACTTATTGGATTTGAGAATGATCATAAAAGAGATAGTCCTAGAAGCTCATTTATTCAAAACAGTCTCTATTTGGGATACATCACTCTTATCATGCAATCGGTCTTTTGGTAGTACCTACATGTGTGTCTCACTCGTAGCAAGGCTTTGTTATTATACATCATTACAGTGAAAAATGACATCTTGGATGCTTAATAAAAAGGCGAAAATCTATTTTTGAAAAATTTTGCCAAAGGAGTGGCTCGGACATTTGGGCCATTTTTATATATTAAAATGAAATCATCTTTTTTTCGCCTTTGTAAATACCGACTTTCATTATAGTCATTTATAAGTTAAACTATATTTGAATAATCCCAACCTATTATTTTAAATCAAGTTTGATTACACGCACAAGTTGCCAATATTATATTATGTGAATATCATTTCATAATATACGAGTTTATTAATGGAATACAAAAGAGATTTGATTTATTTAATACATTGAATGATAGATAAATAAAGTAACTTTTTGTAAGTTTTGCTTTCGCCATCATCTCCAATTTGTAAATCATACAAAATCTGAAATAATAATAAAAAAAGAAGTTAGATAATAGATTATGAATATGACATATGTCTTTCATACATGAACTTACGATCTGTAATAGTTTTTTCATCTTCTTGAAATCACCCATAACGCACAGTATAGAATATGTCGGTGGTATGGGTACAGGTCGTTATAGATAACCTTTTTTTTTTTTTTTTTGTTTAGGTTTAAATAGAGTTTTTTTTTTATTTACTTTCAGTATTTGTGGCGTTTTATTTATTTTTAAGGTATTGCAAATATATTGTTTTTTTATTAATGAATTGATAAAAAGATGTTCATCATGATGAAGAAAATCCTCCCAAATCGAATCTTGAGAATTTCAGCTAAAAAAAACGCAACAAAATTTAAATACATATATTGTTTCAAATTACCAAAAAAGATCTTTCATATAACCAATATAAATATTTAGTTCAACACATTGCAGTACTCGAATTGAAAATATGAATTGTCAATGGATCTATTTGAGTGTATCCAAAGTCTCACTCTTAAATGTATATAAGCAACAACCACTTATAGCTACAGGAGGTAATAGTGTATGAGAGCTTTGAAATCAAACATGGATTATAATAAATGAAAACGCCAAATTAACAATAAAAGTTAAAACCAATAATAAGAAAGCAAGCATTTAGAAATAGGCAGGAGAGAGAAAAAAATTGTATTTTAATACAAAAAAAAACTTCTTTTGAAAACGGCATTATCCAAAAATAAAAGGACCCATATTACATCCTCTAATTTAGGTATATCCCTCTCCCTTTTCTTTCAATTCGGGTAACGACATACAAATATATCCAAGTGACGTAAATTTACGCGAGTTGAGGTAACCATAGAAAGTCGAGACTTTGAACCATAATAAACATTGGGGGTTAAATAGTGAAGCTTTTCTCCTGGATTGAAGGACTCTTCTTCTCGATATCAAAAGCTTTTATATATTTTTATGGTTCTTATCATTGGCAGAAAGTAGTTTTTTATATGTACAATCAAAAATTTACAAAATGCCTTTATTTTAATTTTTTTCTCAATTTTATTTAATTTAATTTATTAATAGAGGTTGCATTTTTTTTTTATATTTTCTTCTTGGTTGTAAAAAGAAAGAAAAAAAATAAAGGAGGAGAAACGGGTAAGAGATTAAGATTACATTGAGGGAAGGAGCAAAAAAAAAAAAATAGGGAGTAAAATTACAACAAGTCAACATTTCGTAGGTTATCATGTACTACAATATCATTTACTGCATTCATTACAAATTCAATTTGTTTAGTATCCGTTGCACACGTCAAGTGTGTATAGATCTGCTTTGTATCTGCTCTTGTGTTCAAACACACAAATTTTTGTAACAAAAACTGGCAAGCTGCATCATAGTTGTTTCCACCCTTATATTCAGGAAAGAATTGTATCAGTGGACTACGTGGGAGTTTTTCAGAGAATAGGTCAATCTTGTTGAGGAAGAGGATGATGGATGTTTTTGTAAACCAACGTGAATTACAAATTGAGTCAAATAGGGTCAATGACTCCTGTAATCGATTCACGCTCTCATCTTCAAACAGGACCTGATCATATTCCGATATGGCAACTAAAAATACAAGTGCTGTTACATTCTCAAAGCAATGAATCCATTTTTTTCGTTCCGATCGTTGTCCTCCCACATCAAACATGCGGTAAGTGAGGTTTTTGATAACAAAGGTTGTTTCTGTTATGCCCGTAGACTTTACACGTGAACGTAATATATCTTGGTCTGAGGGCATGTAGGCTGGCTTACCGATACGTTCAATCTGTTCAAAATAACTATATAGTAATAAAATATATAAATAAGTAATCACACGTTCCTTGTTGTTGTTGTTGTTGTTGTTGTTATGAACTTACTATTTTGCAGAATCATTTAATTGAAACTCATTTGACCTTTGTACACACTCTTGTACACCTGGATCGTTCCAGAGTGAAACGATAGCCTCCACCAACTCATGACCCAGGTAATCAACCTGGGGAGGAGCCTCCAACACAAGTCTCCTGTGACTTTTATTTTCAGGAAAAGTAAATGAAACACCCAGCCCCTCCATTGCCTCCAAAGTGACACGCATTGATTGCATGGTGTTGCTAAAGATTACTTCCTTAAAGCCCTCTCTTTCCTCAATGGTATAGCCTCCGTCATGGATCAGCTTCATCTGCTTCAACAGTGTGGATTTACCCGACTCGCCTGCACCGAGAAGTAACATTTTGATTTCGCTTCTTAAATTCACTCGGTCTCGCTTGATCTGAGCGTTGATTTCTTGGTTACGTTGTTTTTCTTCCGCGACTTCAGTAGATTGACAGCAACCCATTTTTGTATGCTATTGTGTAATGTGAGAATAAAAAAAAAAGTTAAATGTAGTATTGAAAAAAGATGATAAAAGAGTAAGAAAAAGCAAAAAAAAAAGAAGAGAAAATATAAAAAAGAAAACAAAGATTTGATTGATTAAATAGTATTCATAAAATTAAGGGGTTAAAAAAAGAAGGGAAACAACCTTTAAGGAGGTTCAAGGCTTACTCCAAAAAAACCATAAACAAACAAGTTTTTTCTTAAAAGGGAACACCTTTCCATTTTATTAAGGTTTGATCAAGTACTTGTAATTTATGTCGTTCTATGATGAGTGCCTGTTTGACACTTTTTCTTATCTCTTTCATCATGAATGAAGGGTGCTTTGATTGAAAATAGGCCAATTCATCAGAGATCATCAAATGAGATTGTTCCATTTGACCATCGGTTTGATTAAGCTCATTCATGGTCTGTTGTTTATATCATTTTTTTTTTAGTCTTTTTGGTGTAACAAATAATGGCTTCACTCCTTCCTCCCCCCCTCTCTCCTCCCAAAAATAATTATATAAAGCTTACACTGACTATTTTTTCTTTTTCTTGTTCTACTTGTTTCTTTCTTTCTTTTGGTGAAAACAGTGTTGTCCAATTCTTCGATGTCCTTAAATCTTCTTTTTGATGCTCAATAGAAAGACGTAATTTATCGCGTTGTTGGACCAGCCACAAAGGTCGTTGTAAAGATAACTATTTTTATATAGTTAGTCATTTTTCTCGCTGCTGTGAAAAAAAAAACACTTTACAGTAACACCATCCACTACCGAACAGGCCATTTGGCATTGTCTCACCAATGTTGGCCAAGGGCTCACATGCTATTTTTAACAACACAAACAACAATGAATGAAAATGAACTAAGAGAAATAGAGAGGGAAACAGTGAATGTAATCTATATACTTACTGAACGATAACCTGTCATATTTGCACAGACTTCAAGGGTTTCAATCTCTAATCTATTATTAAAAACAAGTTTTGCATGTCTTGCTACTTGTAACATTTCCTCTTCCAGATCTGTTTATTTTCTCCGATATAAAAACAATCAACTTCACAGGCACTTTGCTTTTTTTTTTCTATAATTGAAAAAAAAAACGAAATCTACCTTGATAACGATTTATCATTTCTCGACCGGTCGCCATGACCTGTATATAAGCATCCCTTAGTGGCGAAATGGTATCATGCGCATAATTTAAAAAATACGCTTCTTCTTGGCTGTTCATCATGCCATTTATATTAGGCTGGCTGTTATTATTAATTTTTTCTAATTGCAATTTACGACGAGAAAAAGAGCTATCCTGTATCACCGACTTTTGTAACTGACTTGACCGAACAAAGGAGAGCACCATATCATGGCGCTGCAAGGTAGGATGGTATTGTAGCCATCTCATAAAATAGTCGAGTTGAAAGAGGGCCTCATCAATCAGACAGGCAGGCGGTGGCTTCAAATCAACAGAGCAAGGGTCGATAAGGTGACGAAAGGTGGGTAAAAACAGTTCGGGTATTTCATGAAGTAAGGCTTGCCGTAAGAATAGAAAATCTTGGATTTTGCGTTTGACTGTTACTATGTTTACTGCTCCTGATGTTTTGATACTTTTGATGACGAATTGCAAGTCTGTTATGCCGTCCTGTCGTTGGATCCAGGATCGAGTGACGGACCAACGATAAGGACTTGATGTTTTTTTGGGTAGTGTGAGATAAGACGCTAATCTATTGTGTGAGAGAAAAGAAAAAAAAAAAAGGTGATATAAATCAATAAAGAACTTACCATCGATACAATCCGCTAATATCGGGGATTTAGAGTAATCAGCAGGAAGCTCATTAATATAATTGGTTGCAAATGGATATTCATCATATTTCACCAAGGCATTGATAAACGCTGTCCCTTCCTCCACCAAGACCGAGGTCGCCATGTGAAGAGCTGTACAACCATTCGTCCATTCTCTCACCCCCACACAATCCTTTAGACAACAGATAATCTCGTCAATGGACTTTTGGCCACACTGTACTTTACTACCCCGTGATGTGAGCTGATACGCCATCATATGAAGCACCGTCCGTCCCTTGTTATCGACACGTTGCAATTCATTCCCTCTCTCCAAGACCAACTCCAACAGATCCAGACGCCCATGCTTTGCCCAGTTCATCCATGCACTTGTGCCCGTCTCATCCACGTCGTTCAGAATAAAGTAACGGTGCTGTAAGAACTGTGTTTCCAAAAATGCTCGATGACGACACAAATGAAAATACGATTGCCCCCTTTTATTCTTCCACTCATGTCCCTCTTTCATTTGATCATAAACATACTGAATCAACTCGTGTGATTCGCTAAAACGACAGGCGGTGTGAAGCGGCGAGTCACCCGTGACGATATTTTGAACGGCAAATGAAGCACCATGTTGAACGAGATATTGAAGTATCTGGTTATCGTTCATCATGCACGCATAAAGGAGCGCCGTGTTGCCGTACCTGTCAAAGGCATTGATGGTTTTGGGATGAAGGACGCATTTTACCATCTCGAGATGGTTCGATTTGACGGCCCACATGAGTGCTGTCATGTGCAGATCATTGACTTGAAGCAACTGATCTTGAAGCTGCTGGGACATGACGGGTTGGTTGTGACTGCATGCCATCATCAATGCGGTGTTACCCTGTTTATCCCGGGCACCATACACATATGAAAGTGAACTGAATGTGTCAAGGTCCCCCTTCTTGATGGCGTCCCAGAGACGTTGGTTGGCATTGGAGAGGTGTGCAAGACTATCCTTTTCTTTTAATACATAATCAATCACTCCTTCTAATGTGCTGAGTGCGAATCCATATTGTCCTCTTACAATGTCCCTTTCTAATGTATAATTCTAATTTTTTATTTTTAAGGAATGTTGCTTTTATTATTAGGGAGAAGAATATATATAAACCCCCAACTTACTTTAATATAAGTGAGATTGGCCACTAAATGAGGCACACGACTTTGTATCAATGTCTCCAATAACAATGGTATCAATGAATCCGAATCGACAAACACCCCATCATGTTTCCCTGTCAATACCGAAATCGTCGCCAACAGACAATCCAATTTTTCGGTAGGTGTACGAAACGAACCCAACGTCTCAAACTCGGCTACTGCCAATGTTACCCTCTCACGACCGTCCATGATGGATTCCGGTAGGCCTATTTGGCCGAAATCCAAATGTTCAATTGAACTCAATGCATTTGAGAGTTGCCGATCATTGTTGAGTAAGAGTTGGGTAATTTTAAAAAATAAAACGTCATAGGTTTGTTCCATCATATAACTTGATACAAAAAAAAAAAGGTGAGTTTGTGATTAAATGTAAAATTGATATTTACTTTTCATATTCTATATAAAGTGAATCTGTTTCTTTTAGTGTGGTCATCAACTATATGAATTATGAGGTCATGGCGATTGCATAAAAACAGTTACTTTCAAACTCTTACCTTGTAACCTTTATCAATGATCTGTTCCATTGATTCGTGTAAGCTATCAAGTGTTTCACAGCTGATTGAAGCATCACAAAACCAGGCAATTTCTTTATTTAATTCTGAAATGATGGATTCAGGGAGCATATTTCCACTAAAAAGAGTAAAAAAGAAAGAAAGAAACAAGTTAATATACTTTATATATAGACAATAATAATAATAATAATAATAATGAATTTAAAAGAGAACCTTGGCTTATTATGTTTATCCTTTAAAATATTGAAAAAAAAAAAAAAATGAAAAAAAAGAAGAATAAGAAAATCAGAAAAGAAAAGCAAAAAAAAAAAAAAAGTCATCAGGGTAATATTAAAGTCACAGACCTAGTGAATCTCACCTGCTGCATCTCTTCCTGTATTGTCATTAATGGTCTATCAAGGTACAGCAACAGTCGAGTCATTTGTTCCCTTTCATATCTTATACGGCCCGATAGTATCTTTGCTCTCTTTTTACCAATACAAATATAACCGTTTCTTGGTTGTATTGGTTTGCCATTAGCCGTGAAGAGATGGGATCTCGGAGGAGGATCTTGTATATTGGCAGGGTAGATGACATGAGGAATGACATGGCTTGCTAAAGAGAGATGGTGCATAAGTCTTTTTATGTTATGGAGAATTATACTTTATTATATGTATATATATCACCAAGATAGTCAAATGTAAAGGGTTCGAAAGTGGGAGGTATCAGTATAATGGAAAATTTATATTTATCGAGTTGAGTGTCTTTCGCTATTTCGGTCAGGAATTCCATTATTTATTTATTTTTATGCGAAAACGAAGGGAAAAATGGGTATTTGATTATATTCTGTGTTTTTTAATAGAGCCTTTTGTTTCCCTAAATTAAACATCCGAAAGTCAGTTTTTTTTTTTATTGAGTGTGATCATAAAAGAGAACCTTTCTTTTTTTGGGGAATGGCCACTTTTTTTTTATTATGTAAGAATGATGATGATACTATATAGAGAGAAAATGAGAAAAAGTAGAAGAGAAAAAAGACGAGTAACAAGAATAAGAAAAAGGAGGTTTTTTTTTGTATGTTAGTTTCTTTAGGTTTTAAATGTATGATCCATCTATATGATAAAATACTCGTATTAGATGATTTATTACCTGATTGGTTAGTCTTGTTGTTGCTAGGCAACATATACAGATATTCATATCCAGATTCTGTAAAAAATATGGAATAGGAATAGGATAACATACATTTATAACAAGTTGCTTATACACGAAAAATAGTAAATAAGCTGTATGAATAACAACAAACAAACAACAACTAATTTTGACTTGTGTCACCATTCTCCTGGTACTCCCTGCTGTTTATTCCAATTTCTATCTTTTGCCATTTCCTTTAATTGTTAAAAAAAATAACCCCTTTTTTTCAGTTTATATATGTATTCTCTGTTTTGATCTATGCTCTTTATTTATTGTTACTATTAGATCAATCAATCAATCTATGCATAGACGCATGTAAATGAAGTGTATATAATCAATATCTTATTTAGTATAATTACTCATCTGTATTGACAGATGTCATTTTTCTAAATCAGTTTCTTTCTACCAATGATATTCCCAAAGCATTGAAAATATGCATATGCAACACATACATTTTATTTAAAGCGCTAGAAGCAGCAGCAATAAAAAAAAGTGCCTTCCCTCCTTTCCCCTTTCTTATCTCTTATATATATATATATATCTTGATTTCATGACATTAGAGAAAAAAAAAGGTCAAAACAAATCATATCTACTTTTGACAAAAAAAAAAAAAAATTGAAAAGAATCTATCAAAAAGCCAAACTCAATAAAAAGTAAATACCTTTTTCGGTTGTGTAAACCGGAGACAGGTTTACTAGTGGATTTAAGGAGTCGATAATAATAATAATAATAAAGTTGATTGATAAAAAAAGAGATAAACTTTTTTCAACTCCTTTTCTTCTTCCCTCTATTTTTTTATTTTATCTTATTTCATTTTCTCGAATGGGATTAGTATGTTGCAAAGAGGAACCAGTTGATCTATTAAGTGATGGTATTATTATTTATTTATTTTGTGAATCGTAGAATAGAAAGAAACTAATCCCTCCATTTCCTCATACAGTGGAGTTATCCCACTTTATATTACTTCGATCAGTTGGCAGAGGTGCTTTTGGAAAAGTACGCCTTGTCCAACATAAAGGCACCAAAAAACTCTATGCCCTCAAATACATCAATAAGGAGAAATGTCTCCAAATGCACGCCGTTGACAACATCCTCTCCGAACGTCGTCTCCTCGAACAAATCGATTTCAATCTCATTGTGAATCTACGCTATGCCTTTCAAGACGACGAGAACCTCTTTATGGTCCTGGATCTGATGCTGGGTGGCGACTTGCGTTTCCATTTGGATCGTCTGGGTGCCCTCCCAGAAGAGCATGTCCAGTTTTATGCTGCACAGATTGCTCTGAGTCTGCATTATCTTCATACGAGGAACATCATTCATCGTGATTTGAAGCCAGACAACATTTTGTTGGATGAGAGGGGACATGCACACCTGACGGATTTTAATATCGCGGTGAGATTGAGTCGACAGAGGAAGAAACCACTCATGTCGGTGGCTGGGAGTTTGGCCTATATTTCACCAGAGATTCTACAAAAGCAAGGCTATACGTATTCCGTGGATTGGTGGTCACTGGGGGTCGTCATTTATGAATTGCTGTATGGAAAGGTGAAAAAAAAAAAATCAATTATCGATATATAGAATTTAACGTTTTTTCCCTTAGCGTCCTTTTTGTGGCAAAACAAATCATGATTTACAAAAGGCTATTTTATGTGACCCTATCGAGTTTCCTAAAGAGCCCAAAATCTCACCTCATGGCATCAGCTTTATGAAGGAGTTGCTGACACGTGATGTGAGTGTCCGATTGGGTGTAGGCGAATCCGGGTTTAGGAAATTACAAAGACATCCATGGTTAAAGCATATCTGCTGGGATATCTTAGGATCCAAAGCCATTGGAGCACCCTTTGTGCCTGATGTAAGACATAAAAAAAAGAATGTATATGGATTTAAACTTGTTATTCACATTCTATATAGGAAAAAAGATCCAATTTTGACCCCACCCATGAATTAGAAGAAGTCCTATTACAAGAAACCCCACCATTAAAGATGAATAACAATAATAATAGAAAGAAACAGCAAATAGCAAAACGTAGTCTATCCAATGACTCTGTTACGAGTCATATCGATATTTCTGTATTAGACGACCCTGAGCAGTATATTTTTGAAGAGAAATTCTTACCGTATGATTTTACAAAACCAGAGAGTAAAGACGCTAAACAAAAGAAAAAGGTAAAAAAAAAAACAAAAGATAGAAAAAAAAATCTTTAACATAAAGGAAATATATAGGAAAGAAGCTCTACCGATGAAAGTATTGGCTTACTACAACCAAGTAAACCGCCTCCTGCTCATCCTACACAATCGTAATTTATATATAATATAATATAATAAAGTTGCCAAGTTTATATATATTTCAGAGACATCCATGCGTCTTGATGACAAATAAGGAAATTGAGGAGTGAGAATTTTCATTTATTTTTGTAGTGTGTGTGCGTGCGTATTTACTCTTTTTTTTCTTCTCTTCTCTTCTTCTTTTATTATATATCTCATATACATTTTTATATAAAAAAAAAAACAAAATGGTATCAGGTTAGTCTTTAAATACTTGGAATTGTATTGTTCATTACATGTTGACCCTCTTTTTTTATTTTTTGGTTAGTTATTGCTCATCATCCTTACGAAGCTACCCAGGACGACGAAATCTCGTTTAAAAAAGACGACCTTATTAAAGTCACAGATAACTCGGACTCTGACTGGTGGTTTGGCACTTTGGAAAGCACAGGTGCTCAAGGGCTTTTCCCTAGCAACGTAAATAGAGAGATAGAGAATAGACTTTTTGTATAACAAACTAAATAGTTATTTATATAGTTTGTTACTATAGTAACCGACGAAGCACCAACTGAAAAGGTTTCTGAACAACAACAGGAGACTGGTGACGAACAAGAAGAGGAAGAAGTAAAGGAACAAGAAGAAGAAGAAATACCAGAGAAGAAAGGTATATTTATATATAAAAAAGGGTTTGCATATGTTTGTATACTTACATGAAAAGAGTTTAGATAGCATTATTGGTATGGCTCGTGTGATGGAAGATTACGCATCGCAAGAAGGTGGCGAACTTAGCTTGCATAGAGGCGGTATCATTAATGTCTATGAGGTCATTGATAGTGAATGGTCAAGAGGTGAAATCAATGGTAAAGTAGGAAAATACCCAACCAAGGTAATAACACACGTGATTATTATTATGAGAGATATTAAAATACTTAATATAGTATACCGAGGATATTGATATGCCTGGTAGACCCGATTTTGGAATGCAGGCTAATGACGCTGTCAAGAAGGAACAGGAGGGTGGATTTAAATTGGCTGCCTTTGGTGTCAAACAGGGTGGTATTGGAAGTTTATTTGGTGGTGGATTCCCAGGTTTGAAAAAGACCAACCCCAAACCGGTAATTATAAATACATAAATATATGCGGAGAGTGATAGATAGACTAATATGAAGTATACATAATAGAGTGAGCCTACAGAATCAAAGTCATCACCACCAACGACTGCTAGCGTTCCTAATGTACCAGTAAGTGCTCCCAGTGTACCCAAACCCACCGAGGAACAGTCACCTGTTGAAGAGGCTAAACCCACTGTTGTCACAGAGTTGGCCAAACCTGAACAATCCAAGCCTGAAAGTCCCAAGAAATCTCGTAAGTATTTGAAAAAGGCGTATATATATTTTTTTTTCTCTTTTTTTCATACGTTCATTCTTTTTCTTTTCTTTACTAGTTGGAAAGGCCATTGTCTTACATCCTTTTGATGCCAATAACGAAGGTAAAAAAAAAAGACCTACATTCAATACTCTCTTTCTCTAACTTCCTTCCTTTTTTCTTAGACGAATTAAGTTTACTTCGTGGTGAATATGTTGACATTCTCGACCGTGAAGCCGATGATGGATGGTGGGAAGGCAAGAACGAACGTGGCGAGTTGGGCGTTTTTCCCAGTGATTATGTAAAGGAATTACAGGAGGATCTCACTACCGCACCACCACCTACACGTGCCCGAAGATCTATCCAAACACCCACTTCACCCACCGGTCACTTACCTCCTATCCCCAGTAATACAAGACCCCCTGCCAGCAGACCTGTTACTGTTCAGCCCTCTTCCAATACACCTCCCATTCCCTCCTCTGCTCCTCGCCCCAGTTCGGTAAATAGTCCTGCTCCCACTCGTGCACCACCACCCTTTGAGAAGAAGCATGTTTTGCCTGTTGCTAATGTGGATCAGGATGTGGAGGATGCTCAACTCAAAGAGGAAGAGAGTAAGCCTACTATTGAGGAAGAAGAAGAAGAGGCTTTTGTCGATACTGCACCTGAGCCCAAGAAGGAAGAACAGCAGGATATTGTCAAGGAGAACCTTCCTCAAGAGGTATCACCTCAACCTATCACACCTAAAGAAGAACCTGTTGTTCAGCAGGTAATCATCGAAGAAGAGAAGAAGGTAGAAGAGGAAAAGCCATCTGTTGAAAAGGAAGTACAAGAAGAAGAGGAGAAAGTTGAGGCACCCATCGAGGAAAAGCTGACTGTAGAAGAAGAAGAAGAAAAATCGGTGGAAGAACCACCCGTCGTGGCCGATGATGAAAAAAAGGTAGAAACACTTTCCGCTGATGATGAAGAAGAAAGCAAGGTGGTAGAGGAACCCTCCACCGAAGAAACACCCAAAGAAGAACAAGTAGAAGAACCCACCGGCTTAAACACCATTGCACCCTCCGGACCTAAGCTCACCACACCCTCCCGCGCCCGTATCGGAGGCAACCGAGCCCGTCGCAACATCACACCCACCAGCGAGCCTAGCCAAACCCAAGTCCTCCAACAAGAACTCGAGCAGATGCCCGAGCCCGAAAAGAAGGCAGCACCACCTAAGCCCGTCAAGCCCATCTTTGCCAAATTCCCCACGCCCTTTGCAACAGGTGAAGAGATTACAAAACACCAACTCAAACCTGTAACACGACGTCCTTGGGAGGTGAAACAACAGGAGCAACAGGAAGCAGCAGCCGCCGCCGCCACCGCCGCCTCGAGCAATGAGACCGAGGAACAACAGCAGCCCCGTCCCACAGGTGTCAAGAACCTTGCCTCTCGTTTCAATTTCGCTGGTAGTAATAGCAGTGGAGGTAACGAGGTACTGGAGACCAAATTAAAGAACCATACAAAGAATGAGGTCGAGCGGGTACGAAAGGAATTTGAGCATTTATTGCAGGAGGAGCGAGAGAAACGTAGTCAGTTGGAGGACAAGGTGGCTATCTTGTTGGAAAGATTAGAGGCTTTGGAAAGCCAATAGTTGTTATTAAAGAAAAAAAAAGGATTTTTATATTTAATAAAATAAGACAGTATATATCATTTATAAAAAGAACCCATTGGATTGATTGATTGATTTTTTTTATTTATTTATTTGTATGATATATATTTATATATATAATTCTTTTTTCCTCTCACTCTCTCCCACATAATTTATATAGAACAAAAAGTTTTTTTTTTTTCTTTCTTTTACTTTAATTCCTTCTTTGGTGTAATTCTTGACTTATCATCTTCCTGGTGTCTTGGCATAGAAGGATTGCTACCAGCCCAATAACCCTGTTGCTGCTGTTGCATGTATTGGGGAGGGACCTGTTGGTTACTATAATAGGAAGGACCAGGCATCTGTCCATAAGGAGATTGCTGCTGTTGCTGTTGAGGAGAGGGTTGCTGAGGTGGTTGATTCTGCTGTTGTGGTTGCTGCTGTTGTGGTTGCTGCTGAGGTGGTTGATAAGGGCTTGTCATATAGCTAGGATGGTTGTAACCATTGTTAGGCATGGGGGGCATGGGACCATTTGAACCATAGACCTGTTGTTGCTGTGGTTGCTGATAGTGACCATTGCTATAGCCTGGACCACCAGCAGGTGGTGGTGCCTGTTGTTGCTGTTGCTGCTGTTGTTGTTGTGCGGGTGGTGGTGCCTCCACTGCCTTTTTATCATCATATGTGGGCTTTTTCTCTGCCTCTAATCTTTGCTGTCCCTGATAACCAGTATCATTTTCCTTTTTATATCGTTATATATTAATATATAATAATAATAATAAAAAGGGGGGAAGGATAAAACTTACCGAGCCTTCATTCTGGATAGGATCAGGCGCGTTCAAACAGGCTTGGATGAGATTCTTACCTTCTGGCTTTGTGACAATAGGCTGTAACTTTACAGTAGTAAAAGTATAAACAAGACCTGTTTCTGACACAACCAATAACAACACCTGAGTACCTGTTAAAGTACTTAATTCGTAAGCCTATATATATAAAAAAGAAAAAAAATTAGTTTGATTGATTGATTTATCACGCACACACGCGCGCTTTTTTCTCTCTTTTTTTTTTACCTTCTTCATGATACCAGCCTTACGCTTAGAGAAAGTGATATGTCTACGGTTTTTATCTTCAATATATTCAATTTTAATTTTTCTTCTACCAGAACGTCTTGCGGGTTTTGTATCAGACTCATCCCCAGAATCATTCTCGTCTTCGTCCATGGGCTTCATCTTGATTGGTTCTTCAAGGGGATTCATATTTTTTTTCTTATAATGTTTAAATTACCAAATGCAGAATTTTTGTTTTGAATTATATGAAAAAGGTATATGTATGTTATTTTTTTTTTTTTTTTTTTTACTAAAATATAAAAAACGAAAAGAAAAAATAAACGTAAAAAAGAGCGAAAACAAAAAAACTTGGAGGCTTATGGTTTATTATTAACCAATCATAAGCGTTCATTTGACTGACGTCGATATTCTTGAGTTTAAACACGGCGCCCAATTTGTATCATAAAAAACATTTGCATCTTTTTCAGAAACCTTTCGTACACTTATCGAAGACGCTCAGGACCAACTACTGGAGACAAAAAAAAAAACAATTCTCGTTATGGGTGATTCATGGGAGAATACCAGAGACGTGATAAAATCGTTGCTTGAATATTAGTCTGATTTGTTCTTGGGGCGAAAAATTGTCTCCAATAGTTGTAGGTGAAAATCCCTAGGTGTTCGGTGGTTGCTAATTTTCAAAAAAGGAAATTTTTAAAAATTACCCTAACTTTCTTTTTTAACATAACCACTCCGGTAAAAGTCCGGTGCGTGTATTTCGTACTGAGCAGACTCCGGTGATTTTAACACAAAAATAATTAATAAACTAATGCAGAACCTGTGTTCCCTCATGGCTAGCTTCATGTAGCTTTGTCTTGAGTGAAGTTTCTAACCTCAATCAAAGCGCTACCTGCTAATTTCTCTGCAAGTATGAACAGTACCAGTCTTTCAAATAATTGCACGCATAATGTTGTTTATACAGAAACGTTTTAAGATATTTTTGGATTTAATTTAATGAATGAGACTCATGTTTTTTACCTTTATTTTTATTTTTTTTATTTTTTTTATTTTTTTTTATTTGAATAATAAAATATCTTAATATATACATTAAAACCTGGAGTTTAGTGAAGAAAGGGTGGATTGAAAATGATGTTTCCAGTTTCTAAAGGAAATAAGATAGCAATATGGCATCAGACAATACGAGTATTTAATGTGCCGTCTTGGTAGACCTGTGGATGATTTTGGTAGACACAAAGTGAGTACTAATTCAACCATATACATTGGGTGGACTCCAGTTGTATATAAGATGAACCCAGTTCATAAGAAATAGATTCTATTGTTTCATACCAAAGAGGCCATTATATTTATTTTAAAATTATAAACAAGCTACAACTAGGAGACATTGTTTTCATTGTTTGTTTTACATGTCCGCACTGATTAATTGTCTCCTTAGAAAAGGTAAATGTTTACTTTTTATTTTGTGGTAGAAGAGCTTACGTCTTCCATATTTCTCTCTCTCTTTATACCCGCCACCTTTTATTCTTTTTTAAAAATGAAAAACAAAACCTTCTTTACACATGGAAATTCCATCATCTACCTTGGTATACTGTAAGCATAGTTAATCGTGAGTTAGATTAATAGACTTACAACATTTAATTTGTATATTATAAGCTTAAATATATCAGTTTTACAAGAAATGTGATTTATTAGCGACTATAGGCTAGACTCCACCGTAATGGAATACAAAGAAACTATAGAAATATTATGAATGGTAATAATAAGGATGGATAAATTTCAAGGTAGGATTTAACTCACATAGCTGGCAAAAAATACAATATTTCATCATTTCATTGTCTAATATGTAAATAATATTTTAGAAGAATATAGATGATACATTTTCTTTTCTGTGACCCCACAAACATGTTTCCCGAGCCCATTAAATCGCTATTGAAACCTATCTTTAGCACATATAACAACAGAAGAAAATTCAGATGAAAACTGGACAGCCCTCTATAAAAAAGTTAAAAATCTGGAGACGACTTATGGCCCGGAGTTAGGCGTTCAGCAGAATGACGTGTCTTTTTGTACCATCTTTATTTTACAAGTGCTCCTTCTTACAAAGCATCAGCCAACTTTATTCTCTGATTTGATCGATAGCTTTGAGTGGGGTTTCATTGTTAAATTTTGAGGCATAACCACTGAGCGATTATTTTATTTCACAGGATTGCATTTGAAATGGTAATATTTCATTTGGTTTTTCATCTAATATGGTAAACTCAATAGTTTCTATAGGGGCAACCCCTGCTTAACTCTTCGTGGCACGATAAAAGATTTGGCTTTCTAGGAGAATATACGCATCTTACATGATCAAAATAGCCAGCGTTACAATGTAGAAAGCGAAATGAGAGTTACAGAGGCAGCAGTAGAAGACTCAGGAGATGTCAAGTTTAACAGCGATTGCGGTTTAGAAGTCTCTTTTTTTTTTTTATCAATTTAGCACTTCAGGATCAAGGACTATATGTAGGAATACAATTTTATCATGCTGTAATTGATACTTCTTTAAACAACATTGACAAATATGTGGAACTAACAATTCATTTGTTATGCTTTAAAGACAGTTACTTGGCAATCAGCAACAAGTATGAAGAGCATCTTATATCTGTCCGATCTCAAACGAAATCAGCAGAACGTCATATTTAAGAACTGTCAGATGATGAGCTCTCTACCAAGCAGAGCTGTATCTGTGATTCGTGAAATTTCTTTCGTGCCTCAAAACCCTCGCCTGGACCTGAAAACCTTTATGTCAAGTATTCATAGACTTATGAGTATACTGTTTTTATTTAAATTGTTATAAATATCACCATTTCTATTATTCTTATTGAAAGATTAAGTGTCTGAACTCTTGTATTATCATTCATATAATTGGATATAACAATATCAAAGTATTTTTGCACTTGTAACCACAACACTAGACAACCATAATAAAATAATAGGCATCAACTTCTATAAAATTGAGAGCAATACAAATTCCTTTAAACTTAAGCGTAAAATCCACCAAGTAATACCAGCAACAGATGTCAGCAATAAACACAAAGAATATCATCGACAAGTGCTGATATCTAGTACACCACACTTGGCACATGAAGAACAGAACTTCATATCTTCTTACACTGGTCAGTACAATCAGATAACGATATCATTGGTCTATTCTAAATCGTAAGAGTACCAAAGATCCCTTTATATTGTCATTACTGCCCACTCAGTCGACTCCTAGAGCATTCTTAAGTAAGCTCAGCTGTTACAGTTCAATATAAGAGGATATCATTAACTATAACGATAAAGTTAGTATGTTATGAAAGACATATATCTTGAGTAACAAAAATTATTGTTATTTTCTCTACTCTAGTATACAAAAAGTAGACTAAAAAGAAAATTATATGTGGAAAAAGTCTTTGAAAAGCTTGTGAATGACTTTTTTTTAAGTTCTGTTAAATAATTGACATTATCCCTTTATATCGAATGCGGAAGCAATAAATATATGGAAATTTTAAGTAAAATATTGGCACCGAAGAGAGTTAAGTTCCGAAATTTGGAAGCAGACTATTAGAAGCTAAGGAAACAGTACGAAATTACACCGAATGAAGGTCAACTTGT
>MU622327.1:55158-93644 GCA_025399235.1 Backusella circina FSU 941 | reverse complement strand
TACACACACACTACACACACACACACACACTCTCTCTCCCTCCCTCCCTCCCTCCCTCTCCAAAAAAAATAGTAAGTTACCTAGCTTATATACTAACGATATAAATTTTTTTGATTTTCAGCTCCGCATAGTACAAGATGTTATCATTGTAAATATCTAAATTTATAGCTAGCAAAAAGCTAAAATTAATAGTGAATAAACATTGAGTAGTAAAATAGAGAAAAATGGTGCCCAAGATTTTCCTTTGAAGAGAGTTATTACTACTTGTAGATGTTTTTTTCATTTTCGTTAACTCAGCTTTATCTATATCTTTTCTATATACTATATTTAGAATGTATAAATCATAAATATAAAATTTTGTAGTTAATCTGGTATCATTGTAATTTTACACTGTCTATATTTGAAGAGTGCGAGAGAGAGAGGTAAATAAATTCGCTACGAGTTATTATAGCACGTAAAAGTATTAATAGATAGTTTAATTAATTGCGTGAAAGATAACAATTCCATATAAGACTCCAAGCAAGACGACATAGATAAAGAATTTGGGTTTCATTATTTGATATTGACGATAAAAGAACAGTCCTCAAAATTATAAACTAACAATATATTTACTAAAAGTTTGGTTACTACTTGTATCATGAGTAATTTCCTTGTATGTATGGTAAAAACATTTAATTCCCCCCAGCTTTTTATTATGCAAGGACGTCTAGAAAAAAAAGAAAAAGAGTATTCTATTTCTACCCTCGTTTTTTTTTTCTTTTTGAAATTTTTATTTTAATTGGAACACGTAATATGATTATTATTATTATGATTATCATTATTATTTTTCTCGACGAAAAATTATAGGAGTACGTACAATAACTTATGATATAAATATTTTTATACGTGAGCGAATATTCATATACGCTTTAACTTATATATTTTATTTTTTTCACGAGGAAATAAGAGCACACGTATATAAACTGTGTACAATAAGTACGAGAAATGAAAGAGCTCGTTAGTAAACTAAGAATTTCACGTTAATTGTTGAAGTGATTTGTTCTTTAAAGATAAAATACTTTTTTTTTGGTACAAACCTTGTTTATTGTTATTATTATTCATATACGAGGAAAGTCCAGTAAAATCTTAATAATTTTGTTAGTAACAAAAAGAAATTTTACGTTATGTATATCACTGTTTAAACACACACACAACACTTTCCAATAAATTTCATGATTATTATTAACATATGCAAAATGACATCTTTTTACTCTCAGTATTTCAAAAACCGAGGATATGGTTAGTACTACTGATATTGATTTTATTTATAGAAAGTTGATATAATGTGAAAAAAAAATTCAACTTATCGCATTCTAATCAAGCCATCACGTGTAGAGAAACATATTCATGGGTTTTTTTGAGCAAAAAGTGCTATTGAAGCGTTTTTTGAAATAGAAAAGACCCCGAAAACAGAAGGTGCACGGTAAAAACTCTCTCTCTCTCATCATCCTCACTGACATGTGAGACTAAATGTTGAAAAAAAAAAAAGTATCACAAAGAGAACATGAGTTTATGTGTTTACATTGATACTTTTTTTTTTAAAAAAAAGGGAGTCTCTTTTTTGTTAATGAGATTTTTCTAGAAATAGAGACTTTTTGAATGAATCGAAAAAAAAAACTGCAAAACACAATTTGACCCCTGGAATCAGAAGGCCATTGTAAAGCTCTATGTACTATATATATTATAATTTCCAATTTGTTCATTAAGAATGCAGAAACACATATAATATACTTGGTCTGTTTTGCTAAAAAGGGGTAGCTTTTGTTTTCTATAAAGCGAAACGCGTGTGATTTTCTACATGATCATCATATTTTGCGAAAATATCAGGTTTTTTTTTTTTTTGTTTATCATTTTGTCCAAGTTTTCTTGTTTACGCTTATTTTTTTTAAAGTTTTTTTTTTTACTTTTCATGAGGCCCCCAAAAACAAACACCATGCATATATATATATAACCCTTTCATTCACGAAATGAGCACTTTGTTGCAAAACCAGAAATAGTAAAAATGGGCTACTATACTAACCATTTTTATTCTTTCCGAAAGAATTCACCAAAATCCATTTCTATTTTTTTTTTTTAAATCAAGCAATGAAAGAGTTCAAACGTTGATTTTTTTTATTTATCATGTACCTTCTAAGAATACTTTTTTTGCGCCCAAAAAAAAAGCAACTAAAAACGAGTTGTATACAAACCTGGGGGGAATATGCAGTGTCCATCGAGGTTCTTTTTTTTTTTTTTAAAAATAACTTTGTATATATATATATATGAACTAGAAAGATCCCCATGCACTTGTCTTTTTTTTTCCTGAGAGTTTCTGTGTGTATGACATTGACTTTCAAAAAAAAAAAAATTTGATAAAAGTAATAGAATGTCAAAAGAGAAACCTGGACAAAGGGTTAAAAAAAAGTAGTGGGTGTTACTTCGGCGAACTGGTTAAAAATGGTATACTACTTTTTCCTAAAACAAAAAGAGCCTATCATTACTGTTACAAAAAAAAGAGAGACAGGGTCTTAACGTTAGAGCGTTCGGACGCTGTCGCTATTGACATTTTGATATATATATATATATATAGGCAGATCATTTTTTTTTCTTTTTTTTTTTACTCTAAAGTAGAGTGCAAATTCTCTCTTGTTTATTTTGTGTCGATTCTACTTTTGTTTGTTTCTGGTGGATAAAAAAGCTCAACATTATGATATATAGGGGAGATCAACGTTTTTTTTTTTTTTTTTCAGTTAGTAATACATTCTGAAAATGAAAATGGAAAAATGGGATAATATCCCAGACTCGAGAGAAAGATACATCAGAACCTTCTATATTTATAAATAACACCTTTCCTGGAATATAATGCCATTTATGTTGAAATGGAATCTAAGCTTTTACGTAAAAAAAATAGACAGAGAAATATCACTTGATATCTCGCATAATAAGCATTAACTAAATCAAAATGTGTTTTAAACTTTTATAAATATATATGTAGAACAGTGGTACCATTGCTAATTAAATGTAAGTAATATAGAGTTTATAATAAATGCCAAGACTCTTACTTTTTTTTTTTTGAAAAATGTGACAGGGTTATATAAAGTTGTGAGCCATTTTTAATTCATGGGTACGATTAATGATGCTCAATTGTTTACATAGATAAAACATGGATAACTTTAAATACGATACCAAGTACTTCTATCAAGTGTATTCTAAATAGAGGTTTTTTACAAGTTAATTCATCTGATCTCTGCTTCATTTTATTGAAAAAGCTACTAAAAAAAAGATTGGATTTTCTCTCCATTTAGTCAGGATTGTTAGATTTTTGGGTTGGATAAAACACTTTCATTCTAGTGAATAACATTTACTATGGAAAGGAAAGTATGAACAACACGCATCCTTTTTTTTTCTTCTTTTTAAAACAAACCCATTTCCTGGAGAGAAGACCCCTTCTAAAAAGAACACATTTTATTAAAAAAAAAACAGGTTACTCTTTCGTTTTCAGTCTAGAAATTGGGCTGTGCCCTATTTTTGCTTTGCACTTTTTTTTTTTCGGTAATCCACTCCTTGATTCTGTAGTAGATATATTACACTGCATAACTATAAAATCAACTTTTTTACTAAAAGAAAAAAAGGGAGGGAAAAAAACATTGTTCATGATCAAAAGCATATATATCATTCAATGTAGGAGAGTGTTTTATCATAGGACCCTCTCTCTTTATAAATAAATGATTATGCATGATCTAGTATTATTATTAAAAAAAACAGGTTCATTTTGTTCTTTTTCTATAAAGAAAGAAAATAGAAAATATAGTCAAATATAAATTATACCTTTTGATGATTATACTATATAGAACATTGTTCTCTTTTCTATCATTGAAAGAGAGAGGATCAATTCATATGATTTAATGCATCGTTAAACACTCGATGATCTATCTCTCTTCTAATAATTCACTTGTTTTACTATCTAATCTAATATTGGTTTCACCTGGTTTTTTATTGCTCTTTTACCACACACCTGGGTTTTTTTTTTCATTGTTATTCAGGGGAGAGAGCTGGATTTTCGCTCATTAACAAAAAGATTGGAGAGCAACAAAGTTCCAGACTTGCCAAAACGAGCCTCATTGTATAGAAGTGAAACATGTAATTGAAACAAGAAAATCGGATTTTATGGGGTTATTGCTGTGCCTTGGAACGAATAACTGGGTTTTTTTAATGTGAAAGAAACGTCATTATTAAAGAATGCCAAGGTGTTAAAATGGGTTGTTTTTCTATTAGGAGTGGGTTACTTTTTGTGTGTCTTTATTTATATCAATCTTTCTCCTATCCCTCCTTAAATAAAAGCAGAAAAGAAAGTAAGAATAATAATAATATACAAATAATAATTTCATTTCCACAATGTTATATATACAATGAAGAAATAAAATGTAAAATAGCATGTGTTGTGTGTATCAATTGAGTGTATATATTGGTGCATATATTATGGGAGTGTATACATTGTGTTTGTTGAGTTGTGTGTTTTTGAGTTCTGTATAAATGTGTGTGTGTGTGTGTGTGCTAACAAAAGTATTTCTCTATATATAAAAAAAGGAAGCTTGTTGTTGTAAATGCGCTATATATAACTTTTTTTTTAGTGAGGCGGTCTTGTATAAGGATGCTGTTGTTGTTGTTGTTGTTGTTGGTAATGGAGTGGATGTTGAGTGGGAGACCATCGTGAACTAGGAGTATTAGAAGAGGTAGAAGGAGGTGGAGGAATGTTATTAGGAGAAGCCTTTTCTAATTGACTCGGTGGAGGTAATTTTCTAGTATAAAAGATGGAATCACTCTTGTTGTCTTCAGGTGACAATATGTTTTGCATCGACATCGCTGAGGACCGAGGCATCTCCTTGGGAGGAGAGGGGATATCTACATCATTATGTCGCACTATTGAGGGGGGTGAATTAAATCGATCAAACTTTGTCATTTCAGAATTTGGTGATGTTGATCCGCTATTATAATATGATTTGTGTTCTACAGAATTTCTATCCTCAGATGGTGGCGTGCCCTCTGATTCATCTGCACTGCGACGACGTCTAGCATGCTTTTTTAATGAAAAGAATACACACACAATGTTGAATCATGAAAAACAAAAACTTACTTTGAGCCACATGTTGCACTAGTTCTTGGTTCTTTTCGTATTCTTATTCTTACACCTTGATCCGAGAATGATCTAGTAAGAAATGTAGATTCTATATTATTTATGTTAATGATATTGCTATCGTATATTATTCTATCATTATTCATTTACCTGACATGCCAGGGAATCCTATATAGCAAGAATGAATGAATATATGGATGAATGAATGTATTTACTATATAAATGTGAACTACATACTTTTGGGAGAATAGACTTGAAATACATTTGATAATGTTGTACACATGCGATGAATTGTGATGCTAATATATATTTAGGAAGTGTTATGATATGGTAAAAATTAAAGCCAGGGACCGGGTTGTTTTTTAATATTAAAGACCCTCACTCACCCTTCAATCTCATATAAGGTAAATCTTAACCTATAGAAACCTTCCAATCTTACACTAACATCTGGGAATATAAAAAAGCCGCCCTCTATAGTATAATATTAATATTGTTGTTAGTCATTATTATGAATAAGCAATCTATATTACCTGTATTATCCAGGTCTTTAAGTCTATGGAGGGATTGTACCACAGTGCCTGCTGTAGTGAGATTACCATTCACGAAATGCAAATCCGTATCACCACTAGCATCCACTAATGTGGCGTATAAAAAAAAGTAGGGATTTTGTAAAAAATCATCACTTTAATGATGATGGTGATGATGATGTTAACAAACAAAAACGCTTATTTACATTATATTTTATAATATTTACTTGTCTGTATTTCCCAATAATTGCACTATTGGCGGAGGGTCGATAGGTCTTCGATCCACTAATTATTCATTTATTATTATTATGTAATATTCACAATATTGATTATATAATAAAAACCTTTCTCTTTAAAACTGCACAATCGTGCTTTGCTTGGTTGTTGACGGACAACGAGTGTAAATCTATTGTTTTAATATTTTAATATACTTTTTATATATTCGTGCGTGTGAAAAATAAAAGAAAAAAAAATTTTTTTTTTATTATTCTTTATTATGAAAGAAACGTACTTGTGTAGCGAATGAGCTGAATGTGTCATCATGATGTTGCTGTTGAAAACTGTCAAGACAATAAAAAAAAAAAAAAGAATAAATAAAATATAAAAAAAAAGGGTGTCGTTTTCTTTTTCTTTTTAATATATATAGAGTTAAAGAAAGGAAAAGAAAGTTAAATGTTATAACATAAATAATAAATAAAGAAGTTTAAAAAATAAAATAAAGGGAAGAAAAAAGAGAAGAAAAAGAAAATTTACATGAAAATAAATAAGCAAAAAAAAAAAATAAAAAAAATAACTAATTTTAAACTTCTGATTCCAAGTTTCATATAAAGAAGAGGTTCCCGAGTTCTAGGATAGTAAATAAGCCCAATCTATTATAAAAACCTATCTTTATAAGCCAATCAATGTTCTTGCTCTTTTATTCATCTGCCTTGCATATACTTTCTAAGGACCGACTTCTCTTTCTCCTCTTTCCCCCCAAAAAAAAATAGTGCCTTAATGATCCGTGCCTTAAGTTATTATCAAGATTTCACCCCCTTTTACCCCTTTGCTATCATCGAAAAACACAAAAGAAGAAAAGAAAAAAAAATGCCACGTGTATTATTTCAATTTCATTATCATATTTGTCTTGTCTTTTGTTAGACTCAACATTGGCTAAACTGACATCATAGCAAAAAAAAAAAAAAAAAAAAAAAAAAAAAAGTCAAGTAAGGGTTGAGCAAGTTGGGAAAAGCAAAGTGAGTGCCAGCGTGAAAACAATAATTAAGAATAAAAGGGAATAGCTAAGCTTACCGAAAACTCCGATTTACCGCATTTGCAACTGAGCATATTTGATAAAACCATTTTCTTTTTTCTGGGGGAGATAAAAACAAAAAGGGCTGACATTTCACGATTTATTTATATTTATAAATATAATAATAATCATAATATTATTATTATTATTTTGGAACAATTACACTAATGGAAAACGTAGAGCAAGTACAACTTAATAATAGACTTTATGAAACTTGTTCAATTCGGAGTCAATGTCTGGAACGAATGAATTGGCAATGAATTAGCATATTTGGGCTAAAAATGCTTATATTTTTATTATTATATATTCTTAAATTTCTTTGTTACATGCTTATATATCTCATTTATAATTGGAAGAATGTATATATTATAAGCATCATGATTAGTATTTATTATGTCATCATTTCTTTTTTTTTAATTGCTGTTGTTGTTGTTCTATTTTTTCTATCTGCAACTATTTAGTAGGAAGGGAAGGGGGCTTTGTTCAAGAATTGCCATCGTTATGGAATCAGGGAATAAAAAAGTAAACATAATAAAAAACTTCAACTATGGCAATGGGGTTTCACCAATGTTAATAGCCTCGTTCCACGCGCGCTTTTACTACGTCTGATCTTACTAAAAATGGCCGATTTCCAATTCACACAACAGTGTCACCACATACTTGTGTAACAATTTGCTTTATTTTATCCAAAAAAAAAAAAACTTAATGCTAAGAGTTGTTCAATGTTAAAAAAATTTTATGGGAAATCATATAAAATGGGATTTCTTTTCCATGAAATCCTTCTTCTTGTGTTCAATGACCTGTAATAATTTTACACGCCCCATTTTCTTTTTCCCAAAAAAAAAAATTGAAATTTTTTGTTTTTTACCCATTTACCGGATTTAGTTCTGTGAATCGGTAAATGAAAATAAAATGAATTCTATCGTGACTGTTGCTTATGCTTAGTTCATCCAAAAAAAAAAAAAACGCGTATTTTTGGGATTTATTCTTTTTCTTCTTTCTTTTAAAAATATAATAAAAACAACAACATAATATGGTATTCTCACCTTCTGAATTTAGATCTTTCCCGGTAATAATAAAAGAAAAAAATAAATGAATGCTATAGTTAATAATATACAAAAAAAAAAAAAAAAGCTCGAGAAAAAGGAACGCATTAATCACAACACTTCCTTATTCCGCTTCACCTTACCCGAAAAAAGTCAGGTAGCCGGTCTACCTGTTGCATCGTGTGTGATGTTTCGCTTTGTTGATAAGGACGGTAAGGAAGTGATCCGTCCTTATACACCCACTTCAAATGAAGAGGTAAAAAGCATATCTCCCATTTTATTATGTCTTATTCACACCGCTTTTCCTTAGGCTGAGGGTCATATCGATTTTGTTATCAAAAACTACCCTCAAGGAAATATGAGTAGCCATGTTCATGCCTTGAACATTGGCGATACCATTGACATCAAGGGCCCATTTGTAAAGTATGATTGGAACACCAAGGCTGTTCAAAATGCAGCCTTTGTTTTAGGTAAGAAAAGGCGCGGAGGAGATAAAAAAAAAGAAGAGTTTTTTAAATCAGATAAAAAAAAACCATCGTGTGTTACTTACAAACCTCGCTTTTTATTATCCAGGTGGTACTGGCATTACTCCTGGTGTAAGTATATTAGCCATTTTTTATAGAAATGGTGTCATTTACTAAATACACAGATGTGTTATAGCTTCAACTTTTTCGTAAGATCTTCAATGAAAAGAATGCAACAGATACCAAAGTGGTTGTTATCTTTGCTAATTTGACCGAAGAGGATATCTTATTCAAGGAAGAGTTGGATACTCTTGCCAAGAACTATCCCGATCGCTTCCACATCACCTATGTGTTGGAAAAGGCACCTGAAAACTGGAAACATGCAGGTTTTATCACAGCTGATTTGTTGAAACAGGTGGTTCCTGGACCGGAAACCGAGTCGTTTATCACATTTGTGTGTGGTCCCCCTCCATTCATGGAGGCGATTAGTGGTGATAAGAATCCTGATAAGAGTCAGGGTACTTTGCGTGGTTATTTTAAAGAGTAAGTTTTGTTTTGTGTGTGTGTGTGTGTGTGTGTGTGTTTTGGGTGGATGATTAATATTATTTTGTTTTTCTTTAGGCTTGGTTATAACCAGGAAAATATTTTAAAACTTTAAGTGCATTTTGGCTTTTTTATTATTTGTCAGACCTTATGTTTATAAAAAAACGAAATTTTTTATATAAATGTTGTGCTTCATTGATTCTTTTACTGAATGATGCAGATCCACTATGTATTTTATTATTTTATTTTTTGGGGGAGATGTCTATTCTTGGTTTTATCTTTTTACACTTTTTTTTTTATGCATGGCATTCCCAAGTTTTTTTATTCGGAATTTTCGTTTTTTTAGTTTTTAGTTTTCCTTATAGGAGAATTACAAGTAATATATTATTATTTTCTAGTAAAAAAAAAAAACAACAAAAAAAACAAATTGATTCATCTTTTCATCAATTGGTTTTGTTTTTTTGAACCTCTTAATTATAATCATATCAAATTTGATCTTCCGGGAATTCTGTCGACTCGATTTATGTTTTATGCTAAAAAAAAAAAAAACTCAATCAATGCTACACAGAAAAGAAAGTCTGCTTTGTCTTGAAATATGTTACTAAGTAAATTCTTTATTACTTTTCTTATCTTTCTGCTTTCATTTTTTTTTTTTAAAAAAAACACAAACACTACAGAATTTACCTACAATCTTGATTTTATTATATATAAAAGGAAGGTGTAATCCAAGACTAATCGCGATTAGCTTATTTCATCTTTGCATTCAGACCAAGAACAAGGGAAAAAAAAAAAATTAATTGTATATCCGCTAATAAATAATATTTCAAGTGAGTTGTTTTAATGTCACCTCTTAAAGTACATATTGCATCATGTACAGTTTTGTCAAGATAGAAGAAAAAGAATTAGAGGGGATCAAACGCTGTCTATTTATCAAATAAACAAGGACCTAGTTATTATTAAATATTACATGGTAGTTATTGAAACATAATCATTCTCTACTTATTAGTACTTTCTCCTTTTGACTGTAGTTGCAATATGCGGAATAGATTTAAAAATAGTATTTTTTAGTATATAATGCTAATGAAAAGATATGAATATATCAAATAACCAAAGTGGTACTTGACCTTTTTTTTTTTTAATAAAGACTATTGAGACTAGTAGATGGAACCGTACATTTGGTTTTCTACATTCCATTTTGGGAATGAGAAATAAAAAACAGTTTCCAAGAATAATAACTTGGATCAACTTGCTTATGAATGTTGGTTTATTTAAGAATTACATGCTACCCTTTGAGCTTTGTATATAATCATATATTTCATTCACTGTTTTTATATATACAGCGATGATCAAGACCATTTTTCAAAATTGATATAATACAATAGTGTTTTATAAGAAAATTTACATAGTTAGTATTGGTAGTACTTTTAATTTTTAAGTTGAATCAGGGTATCCTCTCCTTTTTTTGTTCTTTTTTCAAAATTACTCATGCTCTATTTTCTTATCAGTAATCAAACCCCTGGTGTTAAAATGATAGTACATATTTAAAAAGAGACCATTTATGTCTGCATCCATAAAGGATAATAAATATTACCTTTTATGCTCATTTGAATCTCGATATGAATAATGAAAAATATCCATCACATCGATTGATCGATTTTTCGTAGCAGTCAACGAAGAATGAATAACACTTCAAAAAAGCTAGTAACACCCCTTTTTTCAGAGTGGCACTATTTTGCACGTAATACAAATGGTTTGGCAGTTATAATACCACTTTCTCCTGTCAAAAAACAAAAGTAGGTCCCGATTTCTCAAATGGAAAGATAAAGTATAAATGTTGATAATGGAACAAAAAAAAAAAAAAAAAAAGTCAGAGGAGCATATCTGCTCCATATGTAAAAGCTCTTAAATACATATTCCCAAAAATAAAAGACACAGCATCCTATAGGCCATTACATAATTGACTAGCTAAAAAGACGAGGGGAAAAGGTGAATAACGGAAGGCCTTATACTTGAGATTAATAAAACTTGTATAAAACAATACAAGCTTATTGCTTCTAGTTATTTTTGCGCCTCTTCTTTGGTACAATCAGTAAAAAACAAAGCCTTTTATATAGATACATTCATAGTATAGTTCGATAGGAATGACCGAAATGATAGCTGTCAAGTCTAGAGCTGGGAGAGTAGTCATTTTCTTTATTTGGAAATTGGAATAAATAAAATAAATGTAGAGATATGATTTAATGAGTGTGTTTACAATCTATATAATTTGAACTTTATTCTCCTTCATAGAAATCCTTCAATATCTGTTTCTTCTTTAAACTGGCCATGGTTGGCGAGAATGTTTTATGCTCCTTTTTCTTATATTCTGATTCAAATGCAACAGTATCAAATATGTGCATAGAAGACCCATCACTGACTTCACATATCTAAAAGGGTGATGATGAGATTCTTCCACAAAAATAAACTCTTTTTTCAAGAAACCTACTCTATTTTTGGATTCCAATATTTCAATCAATGATTTATAAAGCGCGCTCAATTTCAATGTAGAAATCGAACCAAATATAATCAATTTACTCTTTGCACGAGTAAACGCCACATTTAAACGTCTCCAATCTCTCAGCAAATCACCCGCCTGTTTTTTTTTTTGTTCTGTTAATGATAAAAACAAGGGTCTATGCATTTTTTTAACTTACATTTCCTTGAGAATTATTTCGAACCAATGAAATAATCACACAATCTTTATCACGACCTTGATATTTATCCACTGTAGATAACTCGACACCTTCTGTCGCTGGATCCAAGGTGGATGTGATTAAGCGTAATTGGGAGCGATAAAATGAGACAACGGCAAGTTTTTTAGCTGGTACACCGCAATGGATAAATGCTTGGATGGTATCGGCCACCAACGAAGCTTCCTTATCATTGCGAAGTGATCCTTCTTCTGCTGTTTCTTCAACTTCTAGTAATGGATCTATGTTTATAAACAAAACTTTTTGACTAAAAAAAAATCATATATATATATATATCAGTAACATTCATTGTTTTTCTTTTTTTTTTTTTTTTTAAAAAAAAAAAGCAAGGTGACTTACTCTGGGTTTAATGCTCTTGATAACCAACATTCCCCCGGACATGGACTCCTTTCATGAATATGCCCTAGACCTTCATTCAATCGAGGAATATCAATTTTACGGTCAGCGATCGACAACGTGCCACAGCGTAAGCGGTTGCCATAGATGAGTGCATTAGGTAATTCCATAATATCTTTATTCATGCGATACTGGTATTGTAAATAGGTAACTGCTTCTGGATGTGCTTCTGCTAGCAATGCAAATAGGGATTCATCGAGACCTGACTTTTTGGCATTATCATCTCGTACCTAAAGATAAATGTGAGACGACATTTATAGACATATATTGATAAATAATAATAATAAAAAATCTTACAATAGGTGGTAGCTGGTACTGATCTCCAACCAATACAAACTTACTAGCATAACGCAATGGACCAATACATGTAGGTAGAGTGATTTGAGATGCTTCATCCACAATACAGTAATCGAATTGTTTTTTTTGAAGCATAACACTATTTTTTTTCTCCCCAATTAATTCTCTCCAAGTCATACTTACCCATCTTGTTCTTTTTTTTTTTTTTTTTTTTTTACTTACTGTCCAATGCCTAAGCAAGTGACGCCAATCACCTTTTTGGAGCCCAATTGCTTCCTTAAAGACTCCACTGAATTCACATTGTGATCAAACTTTGGTACACAGTCCCTCAGTTCCTGCATGACCTTACTAACAGGTCCCAAACGCAACAGATCAATGCCAGACGATTTCAGCTTTAACAATACATTATCCAATGCTGTATGTGTGTGTGCCGTCACCAGAATCGAATTTCCTCTCTCCAAGAGCACCCTCACAATCTCGGTAATCGTGGTCGTCTTTCCCGTACCAGGCATACCCAAAATCAAACAATAATCCTGCGTATACAACACACGCTCCAATGCCAATCTCTGATCCGGGTTCATTGACACGACGGGCGCGGTCTGTTTTACTTTGGGTGCAATAAATTTGGGCGGCTCCAATTCAATAATCAATTCCCGAAGTCGATTCACCGAAGGTCTTGAACTCTCTGAACACAATTCCACAATATTGTTGCGCAAGAGAGACATGCCTGTTGAGATCTCATCCTTATCAATGCGATAGAGTGTCTGACGCTGTGAATAAAAGTGCTTTGCATCGGCTCCAAACTGTAAAAAGCCCTGAAATGCCTGATTGTTGGTCTCGTCAAAGTTCTCTCCGCGTCGTGGTGGATTACGAAGGGGCTCGCTAAGATTTAGAATGATGCGCTCCTTGTTGGAGTGATGGACAAATCCCATGGCAAGATTGATATGACCGTCCATGCTCGAGACTACAATGCTGTCGCCTGTGGCGAGATAGGAGGCCAGTTCTTTGCCATCCTTTTGGCGGACAAAACAGTATTGCCAGACGGGGAGTGTTGGATCTATGGTACATTGATCGAGATCAAGTACCATATTGGCCAAACATCTGAAACAAAAACAAAAAAAACTTAGTTTCTGCTTTAAAAAAAAACATCCTCTATCCATTTTTACCTTCCAGACATTTCTCTCCATTCAGCAGGTTGAGACCAAATCTCTCTTCTTGCATAGTCAAAATCAATCTCCTCCATGTCCAAAAGATCCCACCAATGCTTAAAGAACTCCAATGCCTTACCTGTGAGATGCTTTGTTCTCTCATCAAAGAATTTAAAGAGACCGCTTGAGCTCTCTGTACCATTTTCCTTGGCCTTGTGATATTGCATACAGGCATTATTAACAAAACAATACTGGCATTGGTGTAAATTACGAATCATGGGTGGTAATCCATTCTGTTTGGAGAGTGCAGTAGCAAGATCATTGCGTGAAATGATAAGTGACCGAATATCACGATGTATTGACGGGATGAGATAGAATGTATTATCTTTACTATAATAGAGTACACCGGCTTCGATATCAATATCTATATATATATATATATATATATTGTTAGAAAAAATGTATATAAAAAGTTATTATTGTTTTACCATAGCGATCACTCATCAATAAGGTATAAAGTAAAGTTTGTGCACGATGAGTGAGGAACTTGCTCGATTTACCCGTCTTTAACTCAAACGGAACCGCAATCACACGATTAGAAGGAGACATCTTTATCTGAATCGATGCATCAATCATGCCCTTCATACCATAAGTTGGACTCCACAAATGTTCCTCAATATCCAACACATTATTAATGGACAATGTCTGACAGTTCATCTCCTTTCCAACATCCACGCCCATCTTATCGGAGGGCGTTGCCTGTGGTTGAGGGTGCTCGTTTATAAATGTCTTTCCAAAATAGGCAATATGTTCTGCAACAGGATAGAGTGAATTCAACACGGCCTCTTCATCTTGGTCAATGGCATAGAGTGATTCGAGTGAATTGAATACCTCCACTCTGATCCGCTCTTGAATAGCGTCGATTTGAAATACACCCGTTTGGAGTGTGTGTTGAAGAACGGCATGGATAATGTTACCATGCACAAGTGCCTCAGAGTAATCACCTACCTGTCTGATCTTCATTTGAAGCATAGCCTTTCGAAGACAAGAGTGGGTGTCTGCAATGGATGTACATGAGATGAGTTTGTCTGGATTGATGATAATAAAGTGATGGTCGTTGTCAATAACAATGCTCTTTGTTTCGACGATGGAGGGGATATGGACAATATCACCGGAAGTCACAATCGTGTGGAGCCAATCTTCTCTTAGATGAGCGTGAAGTGATGCATCTGTTTCGGGTTCTATTAATAAAAGTGTCTATATATATTGTAATTTTGTTAAATATGAATAGGTAAATTTACAAAAATGATTTGAAACAATACCTTTTGATTGCAGTTTACTCCATTTACAGTGTATTGACTATATGTTACATTAATAACAACATAGCGTGTGTACTTCTTTCTTGCGAGTCTTTCAGGTGGTAAGCTGTTTATATCGGCAAACTGAACCCACTGATCAAGAGGGATTTCTTGTTCAAATAGATCATCAAATTCATCGTCAGGATCTTGTTCCATTTGCTTGGCACTGTCAGGCACGGTCCCATTTGTTTCATTGTTGGTTTTAACTTGATTTCCATTGGTTTCGACATCAACATTCATAGCTTCCAATAGTTCTAATTCGTCCAGTGCAATGTCGTCTCCAAACATATCGTCGTCATCGTCGTTGCCATTGCTGTTGTTGTTATTATTATCTACGTTTCTAAGACTGAGTAATATATATTAAAAATAATGAAATGAAATCTAACCAATATCAAGTTTTCGTTTCTTTTGTTGCTCAAGTGTCATTTTTTATTTATTTATTTATTAATACAAAAGGTTAATATAAGGGACGTAGTATGATTATCAAGTAAAATACAGAAAAAGAGAAAAGAGGTTTGTGACTTTATTCAAAATTTGATTTTGCATTTATATGTATGTTATTTCAAATTCCGACGGGTATACACTCTTTGGTGCTTTTTATTATTTAATAGAACATATATACAAATGGACAAACTAGTTATCATAATAGTGGACACGATTAATTAATGAGATAAAGGGGGTAAACGAAGTGAAAGGTGTCTTTCGGGAACCTTTTCAGAGAACAATTCTTTTGTTTGCATGTTTTCAATTTGATAGTAGACTTGATATTGTTTCAGCTTTGTCCTTGCCTCTTCATAGTGGCGCTTCTTTTCTTCAATTCGACATGATTGAATGAGGCGTTGTATATCAGGTTGTGATTCAAAGTGTGATAAGATTTGTTCCCAGCTATTTTTATTGCTGTTGTGATATTCAGAAAAGTAGCTTTTTGTTGATAATAGAGTTGGTGCCATCTTTTATTTATTTTTTTATATAGAGTAAAAAGGTTTTTTTTCTCTCTTTTTATATCCTTTTTGTGGTTGATAAGACGGAGAACGTAAATTAAACCCTTAATTTTCCCGTTTTTTCTATTTCGGGGTCATAGTAATCAAATTAAAATCAAAGTGAAATCATTCTTTGTTTTCTTTTCTTTCTTTTCGATGCAGGATATAGTCGATTGTTCTCGACTTGATCATCTTGACGTTCTTTTTTTTTTAAATTATTAATTACTCTTGACTATTTAAAAACAAAGATATTTATTTTATAGAACAAAAACAAAATATTGTCTTATTTTTGAACAGTAATGGAATCCCGTGTTTTCCCGTGGATATACTTCATAATCTGATTTTCAAAATAATGAAAACTGGAATTCCTATCATTTTCATACACAGCGCACACTGAAGAATAAAAAAAAAAACAGCGGTAAAACTGTTGAAAAAGACAGGAAAGATCATCCGCAAGATAAATAACACATTTCAGTGCATTGGATATGGATAGATCTTGATTTTTTTTCTTTTTTATTTGTTTCTTTTTTTCTTTTTTGAATTGCACTTTATAATAAATGTACAGTGTCATATTTGAAGTAAATAAATAAATGAAAAAAAAAAAAGTAAAGTGATCGGGTTACATAAGCAAGAGTTACAGATGGGAAGTGCACAGGAAAGATAAAAATGACATTTGTGCATCTGCTTATATAACACTATTATCTACCATAATTGGTTTTGGGAATTAATGGAATAATTGGAGAGAGAAAAGCAAAAGATGTTGGTTAATGTGGACACCACTGTCTCGTGTATGAGAGAATATCCTGCTTTATAAACATTTGATATCATTTAAAGTCGATCCAATGTATAGCTTTATAAGTATATTGCATGTAATGCCAGAGTCATCTATCCATTTATCTATCTGATTCACTTATCTTTTTTGTACATAATATGTTTGATAAGTATGAGAATATCTGTTATCTTGTATAAACTTATATTATTATAAACTAACTTTACGCTTATTAATAATAAATGTTCAATGTGGTAAAATCTCAATATAAATTGTTTTTGTTTTAATTTTGCGCATGAATTTTATTCGAATGGGAATTTCTTTCCCGGAATTACCTTGCTTTTTTCCTATATGCAGTTTTTCTTCAAGTAAAAACTGTTAGTCTGATACTTAATACGTACTAAAGCACTTTTATTTTCTTTTTAGTACAACAACAAAAAATAAAACTATTCAATGTAGCCATTTTCAATAATAAGAGAAATATATAGATCAAATTATGCTTAATGTAAAACTCGTTCAAACCCTCTCACTTGAAAGAATAGAGAAAAATCTGCTTTTCTTTAGAGTTTTCCTGCAATATAAGAATACGGGAGCATTGGGTTTTCTTAAGGAAAGTAAAACAAAAAAAAGTACTTTGTAATTATCTACTTTATTATTGGATATTGATTTTGATACGTCATTTGGGAACATTATTCCTCTCTTTGAAAATAGAATTCATTAGTAAAGCCAAGAAAAAAAAAATAAACTAGGCTGATTTAATGGCTTATTTTTATAATAACAGGATACATGCAAAGCATCATTCACTATAAGAAAATCAATAATTTGTTTTTTATTTTATTTTTTATAGGTGCTCTTTTGTCTTTTACTCATCTTTATAATGTAGTCACCTTGTTTATAAAATCATATTTAAACAGAAAAAACAATCCGGGTTTTGGGATCCACCACCATTCTTTTTTAGGAAATTAATATGTCTCTCAAAACACTTTAGAATGAATTGTATTATAAAAATCTCTCTCCATGTAAAATATTGTATATAGACATAATCATTGTAACAGACTCTACTAGATATAATAGTTGTATTTTTTTATATATCACGATGAGATATTGCATATTGGTAAATAAGGTGGCTCAATAGATATCAAAATAACTCTTACGGTTATTCATCTCACAACGCCTGTAAAAAAAATGGTTTGGTAATGAATGTCTAATTTATCGTTTAAGTACATTATAATTAACTCTGATTGTTTACACAAAAGTCAATTCAGAATGTTGAAGTAGAAAATGAAAATAAAAACAAAGGAGGTAATAAAAGGGGAATAAAGTGACTGATGGCCTGGTAGTACTTTTTTCTTAAAAATATATATCAATGGATGACTAAGTTACCGATTAGTAGAATCCAGGTAAAGATGGTTGATGGACATATTATTAGTTATACAATGGGATATATTTTCCTGTTATTCTTGTCTATTGTTATTGATAGATGTTTTATAGAAATGGTGTAAAAAGTAGTGTATTTATACTACTTTGTATAGCATTTCATTATTTAGCATCAGAACTGGGAATAGCAAATAAAAGAATGGCGGTAGTAATAATGCGCATATTGTTAATTGGATTATAATTATTTGTTATGTAAAAGAGAGTAACCTGAATTTCATGTAGTTTTTGCTTGCTTGATATACTATTTATTATGTATATAGTAATTAGTATATGCTGCATCCCAAAAAGGTTGAGTCCAGCAAAGGCGTGCACTGACTTGCATTCATCATAGAATTAATTTTTAAACAATTTGTTTAAAGAGAGAGTAAGAGGATATTATCCTTATGGACCCTGACTACTAATATATGCTAAAATAGTGGCATTTGTTTGTTGAAAGATAAAGAAAAATCCGTATATCCAATTGAAATCTAATTATTAAAAATATACAAAGTTTATCAGAGCACTTTCGACATGTATAGTTGCTTCTCAAGTATGGCGGTCATCTTGGCAGTGCACCGCTTTAGTTTCTTTTGCTTTGTGCTCCTTTCTAATTTTGACATTTTATATTACATTAATAACTATACACGATAAATGTATAAGTACCTAAGCTCTCGCTATTACTCATTTTCTAGTACAACTTTTGTTTTGGATAAAATTACTACCGAATAGGTATGTATATTCATATCAAGATATTGAGAATAGCCTGTAGTCTATTTATCTTTCAGGGGTATATTGACATAAACCCATAGACTTTTTGATAGCAATACTCACTATGTCTATAATGTAGTCCCACCATGAATCATTAAAGAGAAAAATGTTAATATTACTACCAATTCAATAGATAGGATTTGCTTTCAGTAGACTTTCCATCACTAGAACATTTGATTAATATAAAGTTCAAACTTTCAAAAGCCTGTATCCTCTTTTATATCAGCTACACAACGTTATTTGTTTAAATTCCATTATATCAAACAGATTAATTCTATAATTATCAAAAAAAAAAAAAAAATAGCTTTTAAATATGTAGTTTAACTTTTTTTTGTCTCCCCAAGACTATGTATGACTTTCCTTAGCATATGAATGGTAAAAAAAATAGCTTGACTATTTTCTAAGCCTCAACAGTTCTATTCGTTCTTTTTTTGGATAGAAAAACAACCCCTTTTTTTTATTGATTGATGCGAATGTGTCAAAGACTTTATTTTTCAAAGAACAAGTATTATAATAATAGTTTACAATATCTATATCTACACAGACCATTACATTTACTATTCGATTAAGGTGAGATAAAAAGTTATAAATAGAATTGTAGAAAAGAAAGAATAAAACAATAAAAGTAATTATTTATATTCTCAAAATGATGTTACTCTGGCTTAAAAACGACCATATTCCTATTTTTAGACCATGTTTTTTACCACGCTGTGGCTTGCTTAACCATTAATTCTTAAATTGGTAGACTAAAAACAGGGCTTAGAAATTATTTAATACAGCATCAATAAATAAAAACACATTCTCTCTCTCTTTCTTTTTCACTTCATTGATCTTTTCCCTTAATTTATTATCATTCTTATTTTTAATATAGAAATTTAAATATTTACCACCAAACATTCTATATATTTAATAGCAAAAAAACAAAACAAATAAAAACAATGGAATTTATAAAACCTATGATTGAACTTTTATCTATTTGTGTTGGATGCTGCTGTGCACCATCATCCAACATTAGCGTGCAAGGAAAAAGCTATAGAATCATAAAATTACTTGGCGAAGGGTGAGGCTATATTTATGATGTTATTCACATATAGACATATATATTATATACTAATCTTCATCAATAATAACAACAAAAAGTGGATTTTCATTTGTTTACCTGGTGCAAGACAGTTCAGGCAATCAGTATGCCATGAAAAAAATCAGATGCACTCTTGGAACAGAAGAGGCTGATCTTTCACAGAGAGAAGTGGACATATATCAATTATTTTCGCATAAAAATATCATTCAATTGATTGTAAGTTTATTCAGTTTTATTTTTTATATATACTAATTTAACCAAAAATAGGATTCAACAACAATCACCGAATCAGACGGGACCAAAACCATTTATATATTTTTACCCTATTTTAAGGTAAATGAAAAGGGAAAAGCAAAAAAAAAAAAAATCGATTCTAATAGGAACACTCGATATAGAGAGGCAATTTACAAGACGCCATCAACAAAAACAACTTGAACAAAACACATTTCTCAGAGACAGACTTACTCCGCCAGTTCCGAGATGTCTGTAGTGCCGTTGAATACATGCACACATTCAAATCAAAGGGAGGTGCCCGACATTATTATGGCGCTAAACCGATGGTGCTGGACGATGGTCATAAACAGGCCCTACTAGGTGGACAGCAGGAACAGGTCGAGGGTCAGAATGATGCAGCAAAGGGTGAAAAGGGTGAAATTGTACCATGGGCACATCGCGATATTAAACCTGGGTAAGCTTAAAAAAACACCCTCCCACCTCTTCAAAAAAAAAAGCTAAAAATGATCTTATTATAGAAATATATTAATAGCAGATGATGGTGAGACACCCATCTTGATGGATTTTGGATCAGCAGAGCTAGCAAGGCTTGAAATTCGATCTAGACAGGAAGCATTAGCACAACAGGTAATTATTATATATACATACAAAAAAAAACACTATTTATCAACATGTATATTTCTTTGTAGGATTTAGCAGCAGAAAAATGCACCATGCCTTATAGAGCTCCCGAACTCTTTGACGTCAAAACAAACATAATACTGGACGAAAAAGTAGATATTTGGTCACTTGGATGCACCCTCTATGCCATGGCCTATGGTCAATCCCCCTTTGAGGTGGACCAGAGTGGGTCAGTGGCACTGGCGGTGTTAAATAACCAATACAAGTTTCCTTCACAGTCAGAGGATCACTATTCTGACAATGTAAGAAAATTAATTCAGGCCATGTTAGTGACAGATCCTTCGAAACGACCCGATATAGGCAATGTAAGTCCTACTCCCTTTTTTTTAAAAAAAAAAAAAAAAAAACTAAAAAAAAAAAAACTTTTTAGGTGATTGCCAAAGTGAATGACGCTTTAAAATTATCTTCATAATAAAATAAATATTTCATGCATGTGATGTTGCATTATAATCCAGAAATGAAATTTATAGATAAGACTTTTTAGATAGAATTGTTGTTTCAAAAGCAAAAAAAAAAAAAGATAAGAAAAAACTAATATAGGGAGAGGGAAGCTTATCTTTAAAATCCAAATAAAGCAATAAACAAAAAAAAAAAAAATTGAATGGAGAATAAAAAAAAAAGGCATATACATATTTTTTATTATCAACAAAAAAAAAGTTAAGCGGAAAACCTTGATAACTTTTCACGATGTGAAGATGATGGATAAAGGGAAGAGGGTAGTGCCTCCAAAAGGGAAGGGATTCTTTTATTGTTATTATTACTCTGATGATCTGCAGCCATCATCATCATGAGCGAGGCCAACAAGTTCTTTTCGGTGAGTGGACTAGACTGGTGATGCTGTTGTAAATTTAATATGGACATGACAGACTCGACGGTTTTGAGGATCTCACTAGTCTGTGAGAGGAGGGCAGTGATGAGCTCCAGTTCTTTCTCAAGTTGATCTCGTTTGGCTTCCAATGTATTTTTAAAATCGGAAGGATCCAAAATCATGTTGGAGAGTAAGGAGGTGTATGCAGATGAAGGTTTATCGGAATAGATGCTTAGAATGGATTTTAGAGCGGATACGAGTATATTATGGTTATTACTATCTACAGATGTTTCACTAGATGATGAGGGAGATTTACTTCGTTTAGGAGAAGACATTCTTTTGATATCCGGTAGAGATCGTTTTCTATTATTATTATCTTGTAATGGATCGTTTTCCTGTTCTTCTTGTTCTTCTTCTGATAATAATGATTCATTACTACGTGGACTTGTAGCAACTTGTTTTGGGCGTGAAGAAGATGCTAGTGCAGGTAAAACAATCTGCTGCGGTAAACTATTGAATCTTTTGCGTCGTTTGATCACATTTCGTTTCATAGTGATGGGACGATGTACTTGATGAAGTTTAAAGTAGAGACCACATGCATTGCAAATGGTATTTCCTCCATCATCTCTTCGCCACAGAGGAGTGGTAGATGTCTCGCAATTTGAGCACTTTATCACTGAAGGTGTCCATCGTATACTATTATGTTGTTGCTGCTGCCAGCATTGAGAGCATCCTTGACAATCATGGTGTGTATTCTGAGTTGGTGGTATCGATACTGTAGTGGTATTTTCCATTTTATTAATTAGATATATTATATGATCAATAATGAGAAAAAGAAGGATAAAGAAAGTTTTATAATTGAGTGTTTTTTTTTTGTTTTTTTGAGCTCTTTATATATAAACCAAATATCAAAATTAGAAATCACACAAAAGGAAATTGATAGACCGGAATGTGGAGAGAAAATGAGAGAGAGAGAGCGAGAGAGAGAGAGCGAGAGAGAGAGAGATAGGGTGTTAGTGAGATATGATTGGTAGTTGATAAAGAAAGCCGCTTTTGCCTCTACCACACACTTTCTCTGTGTGGAAAAATAGGGCCACCTATAGTCACGATAAGATATGACATTTTTTTCTAGAGATAAAACCCCAAATGGGCCCTGCTAAAATAAGCCTTATAACTGATAATAAAAAACGTGTGATTAAACGTTATCTTGTCAGTCAATGCATGTGTCCCCTTTGTTCTTATTGTTTTATTTGTTATTATTGCCTTTTTATCTATCTGGGCTTAATCTTTCACATTTATTTTTGTTCTATTCATTTTGGATGATCACTTCAATTTAACTATCTTTTGTGTGTTGATTTGATAAAGAAAAAAAAAAAAGTTATACAAAAACAAAAATAGAATAATAAGAAGGAAGAGTTTACTCAAAATAGTATAATAGAAAGTATATCTTCTTTGTTTCTTCTTCTCTCTTTATGTATTCCTCTTTATTTTATGTAAATGCCTTATCTGATATTTTACATTTATTGATAAAAAAAAATAACATTATAGTAATCAAGCAATAGTAATAAATCTGGAATGGATGCCTATAGGCTAAAGCCGTGTGAAAATAGATACGGTTGTACAAATAAATTAAAAAAAGAATGGAGTGGGGGTGTTTTGTTAAGGAATCGGCATTTATATCCAAACCTTATTATCAATATAGGGATATTTTTAGTATAGATTCGGTACACACACATATATAGAGGTTATATTTTAGATATTTAAAAGAGCATGCTAGTGTTATATATAATCGATAGATGAAAAGAAAGTGTTGATGGAGGAATAAAAAGGGAATTTGTGACATATGTATATGCAATTGGTAATTCTTCCATATTTGGATTAAACTTCTTGATATGGAGACCTAAAGATAACTGAGACAGGTAAGGGTTCTCTCTCTGTTTCTTTGCTCTCTTTTTGATATCGATGCAGTCACGTTTTGATAACAATCGGAATAAAATAATTAAAAATAAGTGCTATCCATTATATTTTAATGAAATAGAATAAAAATAGTGTGTAGCAGCAAATACTAAGTAATGGTAAATGATGATGGTTATTTTGTATATATAAAAGTAATATTACGGAACCCAAGTTTATGTTTTAATAAAGTAGATAGCATATCGTAATCAATCATGCAAGTTCTTTATCTTTAGGAGCAGGTTTAACCGTGAGAATAAGCTAATATCGTTTTGATATGACGATCCTTTTTTTTTTTTTTGTTTACAACAAACTTCTATGCAATCGGATTTAACAGAATAGAACTAAAAAAAAATGACAAAACAGAAACGGATGACATTCTGTGTAAACAACATATTATGTTATCAAGAGTATAAACAATTTGTCAAAATAGAAGGAAAGAAATACATCCGGCGCGGTTATATTTACCATGCTGTCGGGAAGTGGGGATTGCGGAACAATGTACAATATATCTGTAGAATAGTAATGAAATACATTGCTTTAAACAACATACAAATGTTTTTTTTTAAAAAAAAAAAAAGGAGAGGAGAAACTTGATATGACAACATAACGTCTTATAAATAATAAAAAAAGCACAAACACTGTACACACATTTTTATTTTTCTCTCAAATTCAACCAAAAAAAAAACATGTTTCAATCTCTTTTAGGTATTTTCATCTAAAGGCAATAAGAAATGCCAAACAGCACTGATATCAATAAAGCCAAAGAAGAAGGAGAGATAGTAGAGGATGAACTTGATGCTGTGTGAAGTGTCTTTTGAGTATCTCTTGTCTGTTCGGTTTTGGGGTTCTCAGGATGACGACCGATCGTAACAGGTGGTTCTTGACCAGGAATATCTAACATAAAAAAATGTTAGAGTATCTATTTATATATATAAAAGACAATACTTACATGAATCGGCTGCCATTATACGCAAATTACCAGATCTGCAATGGTTTGGTTCTTTTCCTAAGGTCATATAATCTTTTTTTTTTATGAAAAATTTAGTTTTTTTTTTTTTTTTTTTTTTTTTTTTATTTTTTTTTTTTGTAGTTTTTCTTTTTCTTTTTCTTTTTTTTTTTGTGGTTTTTTTTTTTTTTTTTTTTTTTTACAATCATCGGTTTTTTTTTTTTTAAAAAAAAAGAGAGAATGGGTTATACCATGAAATTTTCATTTCTTTTCCGGCCGTCACAATCGTATTACTGATAGGAGAAGTAACTAAATTTAAATGTGTGAAAATCAACAACAATAACAACAACAACAACAAAAAACTTTACGAAAAAAAACTTACTAATACAATCTTCAGCAACATCTGTTATAAGTGCATGTGATCCCACAAGCAACACACTTAGTAAGTAAACGTATTTCATGTATATATTTAAGAAAAAAGGAAGGTTTTTTTTGAAGAGAAAGTGAGAGCAACTCCAAAGGCTACAGATGATCTTTTTATATACATAGTTTTAAGACAACACCGTAGGAAAATATTATAATCATCCGTTATTTTCAGAACACTGGTTCTTATAATGAGAAACAATCTATACAGCCTTTTTTTTTTTTTAAAAAAAAAAAGCGGTTTTTATTATTATTATCTTTTGATAACAAATTAAATACTGCTTCTTTTTCTGTATTTATCAAACCTGATAAAGTATTCAAAAATTGACTAAAATAATAAAACGGGCTATAAGAATTAAGCTTTTTTTGGCCTCGGGTTATCAGCTCGGCGATAAGATAATATTACCCAGGTTCCTTTTTAGCAAAAGATAGATATATATATATAAATACAAATATTACCAAATATCAAAAAGGGGACACACAATTGATTATATAAAAAGTATTTCATTAATTATATAATAAAAACTCTATTTTTGGGAGTACGTGAAAAAGGTATATCAAAACATTCAAAACCAATGATCTGGCTCCCTCAAAAATGATAACCAGTTTTCACGTGTTCAATTATCCCAGAAAAAAAAAAGAAGAGGACGCGACTTTTTTTTGTTTATTTCATCATTAAACAAACAAACATGTCTATTTATGAAGAGGTTTCACCATATTAGGATTGAATGCTAAAGATAAAAATGGGGTTTATAGGAATGAAAAATGATTAAAAAGAAGCATTGAAGATAAAAAGTGTAGAGAAAACATTCCTGCAGATCAGACAGGTGGGTTTATTAAAATCAAAATTTTTGACTTTTGGCCGTCTCTGAATTCAATACAGTCATCAAATACAGCACCCTTTTCATGTATATTACATTCTACTTGTGTTTATTGGAAATAGAATTCTTTTTTGTTCTTTTAGCACCCAAACCAGTTGGAAAATCAGTTTACCATAGAATCAATTCATAACAGAGACAAGTTTACGAAAAAAAAAAGTGTGTGACAGCATAAATGAACACCTTCCTACTTTATAATGATGATAGTCCCACCTTTAAACAATTTTGACTGATAATACCCATTTATTGATTAATGTCTCCGTGTTTACAATATTTATATTTATGTATATTTCCATATTAAATTATATAGTTTTTTTGTTTGTTTATGTGTGCGTGTGTGTGTGTTTAAGTTTGATAATATTAATAAAAAAAAAACTACTTGAAGCTACCAAAAGCCTTCATCATCTCCTCCATATTAGGCATACCACCGCCCATACCTGGTGCACCGCCGCCAGCGCCACCGCCGCCACGACCAAACATATTACTAAACTGTCTAGCAGTCTTTTGAAGACCCTCCATACCGCCCATCTGCGCAAGCATATGAGGTGGGATAAGATTAGCCATCTTTTGCTGCATCTGGCCCATCTGTGCCATCTGGTTGGGATTCATCTTGCGAGGATCCGTGGGCATATTTTGCATTAATCCGTTCTTGCCACCCATGGTCTTGACCATATCAGCGAATTTGGTATATTGGCTAAGGATCTCCTCTACTTCGTGAACACTGGTGCCAGAACCACGGGCTACACGTACGACACGACTGTGATCCTTTTCAAAGGGCGTATTATCACCATCCAACTCTATATATACGTAATGAGAATGAGGGACACCCATTTTTAAGAATAACTTTACCTTGGTCGGTCATACTGTCCATAATACACATCATGCGTTTAATACGTCTTGTTCCTTCTTGTTCAGTACCTGCCATCATCTCAGCTGGCATGCCCGGGATATTCCCCATCAATTTAGATAATGGACCCATCTTTGACACCTGCTGGAACTGTTCATACATATCGCGCAATGAATATTGTCCCTTTTCCAAATTCTTCATCAATTTCTTATTATCACCCAACTTCATATCCTGTACTTGCTCAATCATATCACGCATATCGTGCATGCCGAGCATTTTACGGACAAAGGAGCGAGGTTCAAAACGTTCCATATCGTGAAGATGTTCACCGGTACCGATAAAGATAATAGGACTATGTGTGGCTGCAACACTTTATATATACATTTTAGTTTTTCTTTTTCTTCAGAGTATATCTATAAATAAAGAGACTTACGCAGAAATGGCACCACCACCCTTGGCATGACCGTCCATCTTTGTAATAATAATTGAACCAAAATCAGCAGCCTCTTTGAAGGCCTTTGCTTGAGACTCTGCCGCTTGACCAATGGTACCATCCATCACAAAAATAGTTGTATCGGGTTTCTACAAAAAAAAAAAAAAAAAATTGAATGATCCCATTCTATACATAACAAAAACAATTTCTTTCTCTCTCATCATACCACTGCATTTGAAATCTGCTTCATTTCCTCAAACAACTCCACCTCTTGCTTATGGCGACCAGATGTATCTACAATAATAATCTCAAACTTATCGGCAGTAAACTTCTCCACACCCTCCAATGCAATGGCCACAGGATCACTCTCGGTATAACTACCATAATAGGGGATCTTGGCCTTGGTGGCGTTCTGCTTCAATTGATCAAAGGCACCAGCACGGAAGGTATCCGCACAGACCAAGGCGACTTTCCACCCTTTGCGTTGATAAAAGGAGGCAATCTTGGTACAGGTGGTGGTCTTACCGGCACCTTGAAGACCAACCATCATAAAGATATTGGTGCGTTTTTTGATGGGTTTGTAAGGTTCTTGTTCGGGATCAACAAGTTGAATAAGTTCATCCATCACGGCCTAAAAAAATAAACATGTTTTAGAGTGAAGGGGATGTGTTTTGATTATTCTTTTTTTACTTTTTCAATCATGCGTTTCTTATTTGCTCCACCTGCCAACTCGTCTAGATTGACATTCTTTTTGATATTGGCACGAAGTTTCTGAACGAGCATCACATTGACATCGGACTGAAGTAAAGCGGCACAAATATCTCGCACTAAAGCATCAAGCACCTTTGAGAAAGAAACGATGGGTTTAAGTATATCTATGATCATATAGAACTTCTTTTATATATATATATATATAAGACCTTTTCATCGATAACGGGTGCTTTTGTCAATTCAGTCAAGGCTGAATTGATCTTTCTTCCTAAATCAGCTAAAACCATCTCTTTTGTTTAAATAGAAAGCAATAGAAACAATATACGAGTGAAAAAATATATTCAAATTTAAATTTAATTCAAAATTGTGATGACGTTGAACTCTCATGTCGGCATTTCAATCCATCTGCTTGAATCTTGTAAAACGTAGTAGAGATCAATGAAAAAGAGATAATCCATGGTAAATATAGCATCAATTGGTGCAAGGCATCATCTAATGATTGGAAAATAGAGAGAGAGAGAGAGAGAGAGAGAGAGAGAGACACTTAAAGAAACTCTTCTCACCTTCGTCTTATGATCTTAGAGATTATAAACATTCAGATCAACCGTGTGCATATATTAAAAATAATAAAGAGATTCTCCTGCATTTTATTCATTTGTCTTTGTTTTTCATAACCATAATCATTGTTTTTGCTTTTTCATTGTTAAAAAAAAAAAATAGAAAGATCATATCTTTAGCATTCAACCAAATTGACATCAAAGAAATAGTTGTCAAAAGGTACACAGATCGATTCCTCCTCGTCTTCTTCTTCTTCCTGAAGGAAGCGAGCATGACAAGGAAAGTACAAATCCTCTTCATCACTTTTGAAGAGACCTGCCAAATAAAAGTAATCATCATCGTCTTGGAAAACAGGAATAATCTCCTCTTCATCATCAAGTGTCTCATAGGCAGTCAAATCAGCGATGGCAGAGAAGTGGTCAAATTGAATGATATCGGCATGTTGTGCAATCAATGGTAATTCTACATATAAATACTTCAAATTTTAACAAAAAAGAGATATCGCTCTCTTTCTCTCTCTATTTACCAATCTCCTTCTGTGGTCCATATTCAACAGTAGAAGGTGTAGGGAAATCAGCTACGACCTCTTGCTCTTCCTGCTTGAATGGAGGTAACACGACTACTTCTTTCTTTTGCTTATGAAATGTACTGAATGTTCTAGGTGTTAAAGAGGGGAAGCTGTCCTCTTCTTCTGTCTGTTCCAACATGATGTTTTCTTGTTCATAAAACTTTTTGCCGAATACACTTAGATCGAAGGGTACGTCTGGTGTCCATTCTTGTTCTGTATTAAGTTTTAAAGGATAAATAAATAAATAAAGAGAGAGAGAACCTTTCTTGTATCATTGGTCTCACCTGTTTCCCCTTTACGAATAGTCTTTTCCACAGATTCTATTTGTCGTCGTACTTTTTTATTGCTGTCATCCCATTCTATTATTCCACTGCGTGTGAGATTGTATTCTTAAATAATAATACTAAAAAAGTCTTTACCAGTAATATTAGAATCTGCTCTCTTTAGCGGAAGGCGACTCTCCTTTAAGCCACCTTGTTCTATATATTTATATCCATTGTTTAGATTACTATTAATATGAACGAACTAATATATATTCCAATCATTACTTTGACTAAAGACCGATCTAATATTGTTGCTTGATTTAGGTTGAAGAGCAGGCGAGTCACGGCTTTTCTTATCGTCTTTATGTGTATCTTTGATTTGTCCTGCTGGGACATCCACAGCGTTTTCTCTTGGTTCTTTATGGACGTACATTATGAAATAAGAGAAGAGAAATCTTCCTGCAATCAAAATAGACAAGAGAAAAAAAATAAAAAATGAAAATGAAATACTCACGTGATCACCAATGATTTTAAAAGGGCGCCATTTAAAAGCGCCACGCTGAATAACATACTTCACTATAGAGCGAGAGAATTTGTTTTATTTTTCATTAAATCCCATCGTTCTATTCCAGTAACCCATTCGATAGAAGGGTATAAAGGTGTTTTCCTTTTTTTTTTTTAAAAAAAAATCCTACTTTTTTTTTGTTTCTGTTTTCAATGTTTACGTATTTGAATGGGATCACCAGCACAAATAAAATAGAATCCACGTTCTCGTACTTTTTCAATGGTTTTGTAATAGTTTTATACGAAAATCTCTCATATAGCGTATCGCTCTTACGCTCTGTCATTTCACTAAAAGTTCTTTCAAAAATAGATTCTATTGCATTTTCTTTTTCTAAATATATATATATAAAAAAGGTGAACCTGTTCATGATTTTCCTAATGTTGATTGGATGAAATATGTCGGAGTATAAAACACATCTTTGTTTTGGGCTTCTTGCTCAAACTTAATCAAGGGAAAAAAGGGCATTTGAATCTGTAAAGTATATGTATAAAAAAACGATGAATAAGGTTTTGTTAGTCTTTATTGATCCTTTTTTTGTATGCTTTTTTTCTATTTTGAGTAAGAAAGACAAGATATCCATTCAAATATACAAAAGTTCTGAGTTTCTATTTCTAATTCTGCTTGGGAACACAAATTATAGAGCAAATCAACGTTGATTTTTTAAAATTAAAGAAAGAGAGAGAGAGAGAGACCCAGCAGCAAGACAGAAAAAGGGAGTTTTTTTTATTTTTTTTTTCTTTTTTCCTTCTCTTTTAAAAATAGATTTTTTCTTTTTTAAAAAACATACATCCTCTTCAATGTCTTTGAACGTCTCCGATCCCGCCATTGCCGATACCTATGAAGATGTCAGAAATGACAAGTCGGAAACTAACTGGGCCTTTTTCGATTTCGCAGATGGAAAGCCTGACCGTCTCCAGGTAGCCGGTTCAGGTAATGGTGGACTGGATGAATTTACCAAACAGCTGAAGGCCAATGTAGCCGGATGGGGCTATCTTCGTATGAACATGAGCAATGATGAGTATGTATATAGAAAGGATGATGAAGTGAGAAATATTAAAAAAACGAGTGTGTAGGTACTCTCAACGTGTCAAGTTTGTGCTTGTCCCTTGGTGTGGTGATGAAGTGGGTGTGATGCGTAAAGCCAAGTTGTCTATCCAGATCTCTGAAGTCAAGAATATCCTTCGTAACTATCATATTGAATTTCCTGCTTCACATACTCATGACTTGAAGGAGGATGAGGTGATGACCAAGCTTAGACGCGCGGGTGGTGCCAATTATGATCGCCAGTCTAGTAACTATTAAACTATTATAAAAAATCAAAAAATAGAGCTATAAAAAAAAAAGAAATTACTTTATATATGTTTATTGTTTGTATATATAGTATAGTTGTGTGTGTGTTTCAAAGAAAGAAAGAATAAGGTTTTATTAAACAATGGTTTTATCATCATTTGATCTATTGTATATAAAAAACTGAACAAATATCTACATACACATAATAATAAATGAATAAGACTCGATTATTATTATTATTATTATTATTACTTACAAGAAAATCAAACACCACAGTAAAAACACTTCCTACAATCCAGGAGAGATTCATAATGATATAACTGGGATGTGTTGATTTTAAAAAGATGGACTATAATAAATATTAGGTTATTGTTGTTGTTATAAATACATATATATATATATATATATACTTTACACTTGTAAATAGAATATTGCCCATAACAGCACAAATAAACATGCCAATACTCAATCCATCGGTACTCTTATTCTCCCAATTCTTCAGTAATTGAGGAATACGACTACCCACGTAAAGCAGCGCACTGGACCATCCCATCACCTGTGATATTGTGTTGAATTGGATCTCCTCTTCGGGCAAAGGGCTTTGATCCGGCTGATGACCAGCTTGATAATAGAAATAGCATGAGAGTCCCGTTGTAAGTATAATAACGGATCCACAGAAGAGGTCAAACCATTTCTTGTTTTGACTTGAGGAATGGACCTTCTTCATCTTTTTGCGATAGAGAAGAGGATCTGTTTCGGACTGGGTTCTGAATAAGACTTGCTTATGGCGGTAATGGAATATTTGCCAAATCAGACAGATATCTGAAACGGTGTAGTAGAGTGCTAGTACAAACTATTTTTTTACCGTGATGAGTCATGATGAAATGGAGGGTAAGATATAGAGAATTTTTTTACCATGGTAACAAGTAAGTTCTGCATGACAACACCTAACAAGTTGAAAATGTCGCCTGCTAGCCAAATAACCAAAAAGGTCATTGAAAGACTTTCACCGCTTTTACGTTTATAATTCTCGATGAATTGCCTAGAAATTAAAAAAGAAAAGTGTCAACGAGAGAAGAACTACTTTTTGTGATAAATAAATATATATTATTTACGGCGTAAAGACAATAAGCCAGCATACAACAGACAGATATCCTGTCAATAGCGATAGACTATTACGATCCATGCGAAGCAATATATAGGATAAAAATGAAAAAAAAGAGAAAGAAAGAAGAGCTTGAGTATAAATACATATCGAGTAAACTGTAACAAGATCGTTTAATGTAACAAAATACTGTGTGTGTAACAAAACAAAAATAAAATAGCACTTTGAGGTTAAATAACATTTTCAAACAGGGAAAACAAAGGTCATGAGTAAAAGGTTCGTTTTGGCAATGTCAAATCACCCTTTTATGTTTCCTTTCTTTTTTTTTTTTTTTTTTACCAAGACTGAGAAAGAAAGTGCTTGCACAACATTCATTCTCGAATAAAAAAAAAACGAAATATACAAATACTCTTGCATAATCATTTTGTTTCTGTCAATATATATATTAAACTAGAACATTCGTATCATAGAAGAAGGATGGCTTCTCTTCTAGGTTCTGAGGGAACTATTGACCAACTTCTAGGTGGTAGTATAGGTAGTCTTCTTTTGGTAATACACCCAGTTGTGCGTCTGTTATTGATGATGAACCTGTTGGTGGTACTCGTAGTCGTTGTGGTGGTGGTTCTGGTACCACTGCGAAATGAAATATTTTATATATATGATAATATGAATCTCTATTATCTACATCATTTCTATAAAAAGTTGTAGATCTATTCGAAATAATAAAAGGAATAAATATTTTATTTAAATAGGAAATAATATGCTCATCAACGACCTTTACTTCTTGTCATATTAGAAATAAACATTTCATCAGTTGACTTTTATATACCGTTGTTTTCTATTTCAACGGTTCGAACTGACTGTTGTGTAAACAAAGCTAGTTTTTGCTAATATATATTAGACAAATGAGCTAAATTTAATGTTCTGTATTTTATTTTTTCCTTCCTGGAAGCACTATAACTTGCAATTGTTTATTTATGAAAAGATTTCATACCAACACTCTTATAAATAAAAACGTATTTCCATATTTATATATATTGTATAAAGCACAACATGGAAGTTATCCTAAGTGCATGAAAATCGTTCCTGATCCATCTCTTTAGAGATAAAAATTGAAATCTCGTGACGCAAATTCAAACTTCTGACGTAGTTGGGTTTTTTAAGCCCAGCGATTCAAGGGCCATGGTGTGCGGGGGAAGAGAGAGAAACTTGTTTTTAATTGCGAAAAAGAAAAAGTAACCTTCTTTTAAATAATATTTTATAACAAAAATGATGGCTTCTACCGTTCGTGCCGCTACAAAGACCCTCGACTGGACCAAATTGAGCGTCAGTCTCCCTCAAGAGACCGTCGCCTCCCTCCAGGCTTTCCGCAAGCGCAATGACGAAGTCAAGCGTATTCTTGGTGAATTGAAGGAACAGACCACCACCGTCGATTTCGCTCATTATCGCAAGGTGCTCAAGAACCAGGCTGTTGTTGACCAGGCTGAGAAGGCCGTTTCTGGATTCAAGCCTGTTGCTTACAACTTGGAGGCTCAATTGAACGCTATCAACCAGTTTGAATCCAAGGCTGTAAGTTTTTTATGTATTTATTTTCTTTTTTTTTATTGTAGATATTAAGACATTATTATAGGTTTCCAAGGCCGAGAAGACTGTTCAACAAATTGAGCACGAACTCAAGGATCTTCAGGCCACTCTCACCAACATTGAAGGTTCTCGTCCCATTGAACAACTCACTGTAAGTTTGTTTGCTTTTTGGATATGTACATAGTGGATATTAAATGACGTTTTTTTTTGCTCTGTTAGGTTGACGATATCGTTGTTGCCAAGCCCGAAATCACCAAGAACATTGAAGATATGCTCCAAAAGGGCAAGTTCACCATTCCTGGCTACAAGGAGAAGTTTGGCGATATCTCTTACTTCTAAGTGTAACAGTTTTTATAAACAACAACCCTCTTTCTCTTTTGACCGCTTTTTAACTGAAAATATATATTTGTCTCTTTAAAAAAAATAACCTTTTGCTCTCTTTTTTATAAAATAATAATCATAGAATGAAGAATGTTTGGTATTGAATTGGGAGAAAGAGTGTCTAATAATAATGGTAAAAATTGTATTATAATGGATAAGAGAGTCATTCTATTGATAATGAGATACATCACTTCTTGTTATTACCCAACTCAACTCTACACCAAACTCAATTGATATCAACCTATTATTAAACAAAAATAGAATTTTTGACGGAGGGTATTTGTACTGATTGGAATACCCAAAATAAGAACGTGCTGGACGAACCCAACACCTCAGTGTTCCATATCCTCGTATTGTTATTACAGTACCGATGGTAAAAAGAAGAATATCCCCTTTGTATAAACGTCTTGTTTGTAAATAAAGTGATAAGAGTGGCTTAAATATTCAACAATTGCCCTTTTTCAACAATGAATCGAGTGACTCTTTTTCATTGGCTGCATTTGTCTTTCATTTATCACGGTTTTTTTTGTCTTTTTTTTTTACTTCACCTTTATCACTTTATTTTATAATTACAATGGACATCATCGTCGTAGCTGAAAAGAGCACTGAACAATTCATTCAGTTTTTTTATCCTAATTATGATTCACAACGACAGGTAGATGGATAGTTTATTATTCTTAACATAGAATCACTGAACAATATACTATAGAATCTCGGTAGCTTATATCGTGATAACTCACGCATATTATGGAACGGTAAGTCTACTTTATATTATAATAAAAGTAAAAAAGCTAAAAACACTTTATTACAGGCAACGACTTTTCTGGACCTCAAGAATTCTCACAATTTTTAGGACGATTACCCATGTCCCACCATGAAGTGGATGTTTACAACTGTCATCCTCTCCCTGCCACCATGAACGCGCAAGGTGCTTGTGGTATTATGATTACCGTGACGGGAACAGTCAAATACGGCGATAATCCAGCAAAGCGTACGTTCTCGCAAACATTTATTTTAATGCCTGATGAAAATCAAGCAGGCAACTACTACGTTGAAAGCGATAATTTTAGGTAAATAAGTAGAGAAAATGATGTATTATTGTTATTAACTCGATATTATTATTATTAGATTTGTTTAAATTATACAAAACACAAATTGCTATTATTATTATCTTGTAAATAAACAAATCAATATTATTTTATATATTTAGAGACAAGAGAATAGTTTATTTGGATGACGCTTAGAACAAAACAATAAAGAGAGAGTATAGATTAGTTCCGTTTCTGGAAACCATTCAAAAGAACCAATATACTTTTTTATATTAAAAATACAAGTCATTATATTACAGAAAATACCATGGACAACAGAAAGGATATTCATCATAGCGATAAACTAGCATGAATATTTTATTACAGTCCTTGGGTTAGTCTTAACTAAAATGACCCAATAATTTGATATTGGGTCAGCCAATTCAAAGTGAGTCAATGGTTTGAAAATTGCATCCTCTCTTCACCTTCAATTTCAAGAAATGTTTGAAAATAAACTAATTCAGACATCTAAATCTATTGGTCACTCACATTATTAGTAACTGTATAGTTACTCTGTACCAATTTGTGATCATTTTCCGAGATATTTCAATAATAAATGAAGTGGGACCTGATAATGCAGGGCCAATCTTCCTTTAATCAAACTTGCTTCGTTTTACACTTATTTCTTCTTTTGAACTTAATCTCAGTCCATTATTTCTCTCCTTTCCCCTCATTGAACAGTCTTTTAGTTGACGTTGATGCCAATGATGCCAATGATACCAGCAATGGTGCCTTCAAAAAACACTTGTGACTGGTGAAATATTTGCATGATGTCAAGTATCGTATTTCAGAGGGGAAAATGCGAATAACTAAAAGTATATCAAAATGGAATATTGTTTGAAATAAATCTTTTTTTTGTTAAATCCGAGTGGAGATAACGGATTAATATACAAGAGAGATACAGTAAATGAAAAAGACGTATCCACTCAATTTCTTCATCCGGTTCTCAAATGCACAGATTGTGGTAAACATTTCAATCGGGACCATATGGCCGCCATGAACATCAGATACGTATTCATATATATGGCAAGGAATAACAGTGAGCGTCCAGAAGCTTTTAATCGCCTCAAAAGCGCCACGTTGTGATCACCCATCGTACTTTATATGTTTATGTATAACATTTAGATCATGGATAAGTCTATTTGTCAATTTTTAACCAAATACGCTTTACTAGTTCTTATATTAATAACTTCAATCATGGCCATTGTTTTTTCTACTATCTTCTATTTTCCACCAAAATCACATCATGTAAGTATCATCTTTCGCTCGTTTTGAGAAAACCAATCCACTTTGGGATGATTGATCCATTTTGGATGACTTGAGTTACCTTCATGTGACTGAATTTAAGGAAGGACTTGTTTTCTTGTGGCTTAAAAATACGGTTAAATTTAACAAAAATTTAGAATTACCAAAAATAGTCAATATGACCGAGTGGTTAAGGTGTTAGACTTGAAATCTAATGGGCTTCGCCCGCGCAGGTTCAAACCCTGCTGTTGACGAGATTTTTTTGCTTTCCATGGTTTAGACCATGACGATTTTTGCTGCAGTTTTTAGTAGGTTCAGCAGATAATAGTGAACACCAACAATTTAAAGTGTTGTTACTATAGTTTTCTTATATAAAAGATAGACTTTTTATACAAGAGGAGAGAAAGAAAGATATAAAATAAAATAGAATGGAATAAAAATAATAATAACACAGAATTATAGAACTGAATCGATATAATATCTATGGACCTTCAACAAATAAAATAGGGCAGAGTACACCTCGATGCCAGCAATCAATATAAATAAGAAGTAAAGGGGCTTCTGCACCAACGCTTTAAGTAATAAGATAAAAATAAATGTGAGAATGAAGATGAAGTTTATTGTGTGATAAATATCACAGTATTTATATTAATTCAATCAACCATTATCGGTTAAAAGAAAACTAAAATAAAAGGTTATTATAAATACAAAATATGAAAATAGATGAGAATCTATAATCGATCCACTAGAATAGATGAATTCTTCTCGAATAACATAAAGAACGTAATTGAACTGAGTATCATAGTATACTAAAGATGATGAAAGTATAGTATTGAATAGCGTGAAAATAACGAATGCTTTAAATAAGCCGGATAAATCTTGTATTATTGGTTTAAGGCGAGTCTCTTGCTTCGAAAACATGAAATAATTGAATTAATAGCATGGCTAATATGTGTATATAAAACTAAGTTAATTGTTTATTTTGTTTTTTGTGTCAACTACAGAATGATGGGTTATGCACATGTCTATGATATTTGTCTATTTGTCTATTTTACGCTTTGACTTTGTATTCTCTTGTTCCAAGTGACTATGCTTCTAAATACTCTCCTTTAGCCCATTCATTTTATTCTTCCTTAAATGATCCACTCATCTTTATAGATGTATCATTCTCTCGCTTCAATGTGCTTATCATCTTCTTATTATCCTTCAATTTCTTTAGTAAATTCATTTCATTGATGTATCCCTTCTTGTCTATCTAAAGTGAGATTATTTTTTACTGTTTCCGATATAATTCATTTAGTAGTCTTTCAGCTTTCTTGCTTTGAAAGCACCATTTCTTCTGTATTTGAAATTCTTGGTTGTGATAAACTTTGAATTCAAGATTCCTTTCTATTGTTCTTAGAATGCCCATATGTCAATTGATGCAAGATTTTATCCGCTGTGAGACCATGAGAATGAATTGTTTTTATCATCGCCGAAATATATGCTTTCTTTATTCGACTCTGTGATGTACTGATATCCTCTCTTTCCACATGTAGTAAATTATTTCGATACATTGTATTTATTGATAGTTAACCCAATTCCATATAGAAAGTTGAGTTTAATAGTTAACATAGGAGTATTATTATTCTTTCAAGCTGCCTTGAAGGAGTGATGATACTGAAGTCATATGACACACAAATTGATGCACAGAGCCATTTATTAAATTGTTTTCTTGTTATAGTCTATCGAATGTGAATATTTCTACCCGTGTTTTATTTTTCATCAGTACATTATGATATGATATAAGCATCATAAACAACTGTACTTATTTATAATAAAAAACCAGTGTATTCTTCATCATAAATTGCCGTACTGTAGAGTATTATGCAACATAAAATAAAATGCGAAATTCTACCGGAATATTTATTTTCCGTGAATTCAAATATTTGGTAGT
>MU622327.1:0-55133 GCA_025399235.1 Backusella circina FSU 941 | reverse complement strand
ATATTACGTCTACAGAGAGAAAGCGAAATAAATTATAAAAGAACAAAATAAGAAGTACCTTATCTTTATGGAAAAATATCATTAGTAATTTATTTACTTTTATGTTATATTTTCCGTCACTTAGTTGTTAGATCATCGTATAATTTCATAAGACTAGTTACATAAGTTGTACAGAATAGTGATACTTTCGTTGACTATTGGCGAGAGTTAAGATGCTATAATCGAGATACTGTTTTTGAGTGGAAAAAATAAATAAAAAACGGGTTGTACCGGGTTTTGAGAGTCGGTTCTTTCCGAAAACCTGTTTTTTTTTTTACAATAAAACGAAGTGAAATAAAGAAGGTAAAAAGATGAAATAAAAAACAACCAACACGTTTTGAATGATGAAAGAAAGCGGATGCACTCAAAAACAAAAAATACCATTTATAGATCAAACAAGGCTCTCTTCAAGTCAGTAGCTTTCTCTTTATTCTACGGGCATCGTCGGATGACTCCATTGACATCACTTACTTTTGAGTTCCGTCATTTGGTCGATTAAAATTTCTCCCGGTTTACTCTTTCTGAAATTTTTCTTGTTCCGCCACAACCCGACCATTAATGACTTTTTCCCCACTTATTTAACTTCCCCGCTTCATAAAACTTGTCTTTTTTCTCTTTCTCAAGTCTTTTCTTCTTCTTATATTATATTATTATTATGCAATACTCTAGAGTTTCACCTATCGCACTTCGTTTGACCCGTTCTGCAGCAGTACGCAACATCTCTCAGGTCAGAAACTTACATGTCCAAGTACCTGCTGCCTTATATACAGTCGGTTACCAGCGTTCAAGGTATGTTGTAGTGTTACACTCCACTTGTGGTGGTGGCTAATCAGTGCCAAAACGTGAATCTGTATAAATAGTCAGTTGAATGGTCATAATGGCATCTTTGCACAACAAATTAGAACATATGGTAATGATCAGCTGAATAACAGAAAGGATTTTATTGTTAATATTTTGCTTATACTGTAGCCGATAAGGTCGTTAAAGTACCTCAAATGGCTGAATCTATCTCCGAAGGAACTTTAAAACAGTGGGTCAAACGTAAGTTTGGATGCTTTCTTTGATTTCATCATGATTTTAATATAAAATTGTAAAACCAGAGGTGGGTGATTTCGTTCAACAGGACGAAGAAGTTGCTACCATCGAAACAGACAAGATTGACGTCACTGTCAATTCCCCTGCATCTGGCACTATTACTGAGGTGTACGCCAACGAAGAGGATAATGTCTCTGTTGGTGCCGACTTTTTCAAATTAGAGCTCGGTGATGCTCCCAAGGAAGGTAATGTGTTATTCGATATATATCATGTAGGATGATGTGTATTCACCCTTTTTATATAAATGATCATCAGGTGCTGCTCCTGCTAAAAAGGAAACAAAGGAAGAACCTAAAGAACAAATCACACAACAAGAGGCACCTAAGAAGGAGGAGCCCAAGAAGGAGGAGCCCAAGAAGGAGGAACCCAAGAAGGAACAGCAATCAGCACCCGCTGCTTCCGCTGCTAATGAAGAAAAAGTCTATGGTAACCGATCAGAAAGTCGTGTCAAGATGAACCGTATGCGTCTTAGAATCGCAGAACGTTTAAAGCAGTCCCAAGAAACCGCTGCCTCCTTGACCACATTCAACGAAATTGATATGACCAATTTGATGAAACTCCGTTCTGAATATAAGGATGCCGTTTTAAAGAAACACGATGTCAAGTTTGGTTTCATGTCCGCTTTCGTCAAGGCTGCCTCCAAGGCACTTGAAGAGATTCCTGCTGTCAATGCCTCTATTGACGGTAACGAGATTGTGTACCATGACTTTGTTGATGTGAGTGTTGCTGTTTCTACTCCCAAGGGTTTGGTGACACCTGTATTGAGAAACGTCGAAGATATGAACTTCATTGATATTGAAAAGAATATCGCTGCACTTGGTAAAAAGGTAAAGTACAAAAAAGAAGAGTGCTTTATTTTTGCGGGGTGATTAAATATGTCTGTGTGTATATATAGGCTCGTGACAATAAGATCACCATTGAAGATATGGCTGGTGGTACCTTTACCATTTCCAATGGTGGTGTCTTTGGTTCTTTGATGGGTACTCCCATTATCAACTTGCCTCAGACTGCTATTTTGGGTATGCACGGTATTAAGGATAGACCCATTGCTGTTGATGGAAAGGTGTGTAATATATGTAAAAAGTGAGAATCTACAGTTTGATATTAATTTATTGAAATAGGTTGAAATCCGTCCAATGATGTACATTGCTCTTACTTATGATCATAGACTTGTTGATGGTCGTGAAGCCGTTACTTTCTTGGTTAGAGTAAAGGAACTTGTTGAAGATCCCAGAAGATTCCTTTTGGATATTTAAGTTTTCTTTCCTTTCTCTTTTTTTTTTCTAATGGATATTCCTTTTCATCTATTCTTTCCTTTTCTTAAATGCATGTACAATTTCCTCAAATTATGAATAAATTATAACAAAGAACATAAATATTGATTATATATATAAATTATGCTTTTGGAATTGTTGGGAGATGTTTTTAACTGAAATCAATGTCATTTTCTTCCTTATAAACCACATTGATATGATTGAGTAGCTCCGTTCATTTATTATAGAAGAAGAAGGCAAAGATAAGGCTGAGTGTTCAAATACAACTTAATACTGTATAGAGATATAAACTAAATCAAGATTTAGCATCACTCTTATCTACCATTTGATATCTATGAGAAGTATACAATTGGAGATAAAAAAAATGTCTTGTATGGGTTCCCAGTTATCTTTTGCATGGCACTATTCACATTGTCGATCATTGTTACCAACTATGACTTCCAACACACCCCAATTCCTCATTAAAAGGAATGGGTATAATAACCAAAACAAGATGGATTCCACTGTGGGGGAAACGAAGAGCTCTTTTACGACTTCTATTTAAGATCAATTTGTATATTCCTTTATGAGCATTTACCAAAGACAAGCTATTCTATGTCAGTCACATCAGTATAGTCGGGAGGGACGATTAAAGATCAAGGTAGAGTGATCCAAGTGTGTTTGTCAGATACATGGTATCCAACACGAATAGAGATAGAACGGGTGATTCTGTAAAGCCAATAGGATGTGCGAGATCTCTTGAAAATAATGCAGTTGTCATCATGGTTCTGCAAAAAATGTTTTGAATATGCCAAGCGACTTAAAATTTGTTCCAAGTACAACAATAGGTTTTAAAACCTGAAATGAGGCAGGAACAAAAATGCATTTTGATAAAATTTTAGGAACAGAATTAGTCACTATATTGTTGGAAATCCTCAAATCTTTCTAATATCATGTCTATCTATACAAATAAGTTAATCATGTTGCATTTCCTACACTATTTTTTTTTTTCGATTTAGTACACTCATCGTAGTTCGGCAAAACGAAAAAGAAAATAAAGTAATGTTTAACGGACTTGTATAAAGTCTCAGTTCCTGACCCATTGTTTCATAAAATAATAATAAATTTATTTGAAAGGGTAAATGATAATATTAAGAATAAGAAAAAAAATGATGATAGTAAAATGTTAGAAAAAAATAATTTAGACCTTATCATAAGCACGACGCTTCTTTACTCTAAACCAACAGCCTAAACAGTAATAGATAGTCGCAATAAGTAACCCGGCCATTGCACCTAGGGTCAACCACGTTGTCGGGCCGATGGAGCCCTTAATAAGTGGATCAATAGCATGTGCATTGTTGATGCCTTTAACAGCCAAGACGAGCATAAACAGAAAGACCACAATCAGGACAAGAAAGGCAAGCAGGGTAGCAATGGCTGCTAGTGAATCTGTGACACGATTAAAGTGGGTAAAGACGGAAAAGACAAAGGCAAAGAGGGTGAGGCCAAAACCACACCAGTAGAGGATAAAGTTCACTAAGAATGCCTTGTCATAACCCTTTAGACCACTTACAAAGTTTTCAATGTTTTCTGCATTGGCTTTTATTTTTTGAAAAAAAAAGATACTGGTCAACTTGACATAAGGGAAAATTAAAAAAGTATATATGTTACTTACTCCAAACAAATGCGGCCTGAGGTGTACCGCAATGAGTGACAGTACCATTCATACCATTACAAGCATTCCTATTTTAATTCAGTGTTACCGATTTGTCCGGGGGGTTTTTTTTTTAACAGCTTATTCCCCTTTACCATAAACCAAAATCAATGAATTCGCCTCCTTCCTTGGTTAATCTTGCAAAATAAAGACTTCGTAAAAACTTTAGGTTGTAGGTGTTACCCAATAAGGTAAAGAACTGTAATACTAGGGCAACAACAGCAAAAATTGATGCTGTATATTTAAAGAAGCTAGCCCAAAAAGGTGACATTTGAGCTGTTATATGATGTGGTGAAGAGGAGAAATCTTTTTTTTTTTAATGAAGATCTCTCCTTCTATATATATAGTTTAAATTTATTTTTCCCAACAATAAGTTAGTTTGAAACTATATTGAATTACCGCTGACATGTCAAACATAAATCAAAAAAAAAAAAGGTTTTGGTAGTTATCAAATCTCCTATTCGTTTTTATTTTTTTTATTTTTTTATTATAAGCTTTATTGTAGTAAATGTATGGCTATTTATGGGCTTTTTCTTTTTTTGTCATTTTCTTTTTTGATGTAAGGCCATACGGAGTTCATTGGATGATCTTGGATGTAGTTTGGTGATAGTGAAAGAACTGAATCATTTTATACGTTCATTATATACCTTCGCTCCCTTTTTTTCCTACATAAAATCATATTTACGAAAAAAAAAAGAATCTTATAGTATTATAGTTGTGAGATCATCATAACCTTCAATGTCAACTTAAATAATTATACTCATCAAAAAAAAAAAAAAAAAATCATGACAACAATATTCACTTTTTTTACCCAACACAAAATATCCAAAAAAAATGGACATGTTAAATCAATTTTTAAAAAAAAGCTTATTTTTTTTATTCATATCTACAAAAACAATGATCCAAAAAAAAAAGAAAAAAATCATTGATATATTTTTTCTCTCTCTCATTCTACTTATTTTCTACCAGCACGTCTTGTCTTGATTGCCTCTGCCAAATTATTCAACATGTCCTCAGTCACAGCAAAATCAACACATGCATCTGTAATGGAGACACCATACTTCAACGCAGCAGGACCAGCCTCAGGCACATTCTGTTTTCCTTCATTGATATTGGACTCAATCATCACACCAATCAATGCATCCTCACCTGCCGCAATCTGTTCTGCCAGATCGGCACATACCTTGGGCTGGTTACGATGGTCCTTGGACGAGTTGCCATGTGAGCAGTCAATCATGATATTGGCACGAATACCAGCTTTGGCACAGACAGCCTTGGCGCTCTCGACGTGCTCCTTGGCATAGTTGGGTCCTGAATTGGAGCCACGGAGAATGATGTGACAGTCGGGGTTACCGGTGGTGTGGGTGATACTCACGGTGCCATTCTTGGTGACGCCCAAAAAGTGGTGGGGAGAGGAGGCAGAGCCGATACCGTCAATAGCGACCTTGACGTTACCGTCGGTACCGTTTTTGAAGCCAACGGGGAAGGAGACACCAGAGGCGAGCTCACGGTGGAGCTGGGATTCGGTGGTACGTGCACCAATGGCACCCCAGGACATGAGGTCAGCAAGATATTGAGGGGAGATAGTGTCGAGAAGTTCGACGGCGACGGGCATACCAGAGGAGGTTAAGTCAGAGAGGAGTTTACGGCCAACGCGAAGACCCTTATTGATATCGTAACTACAGGATACGTGTTTAGTCACTTGTTCTCCCCCCCCCCTTTCACATTCTTTTATGTCTATATATATATATATATCTTACCTGTTATTGATATCGGGGTCATTGATCAAACCCTTCCAACCGACAGTGGTTCTGGGCTTTTCAAAGTAGGAACGCATGATGATAACAAGTTCACCTTGGTGCTTTTCCTTGACTTTAAGTAATTTTTGACCTATTTTGGATAAACGATCAGTCTCTCAGTCTAATGAATTCGTTTTAATGACTTACAGTATTCCTTGGCAGCCTCTGTATCATGGATGGAACAGGGACCTACAATGACAATCATACGATCATCTTCACCCTGGAGAATTTTTGAACATTCTTGACGTGCCTTAGTAGCGGTTTCCTGGGATGCCTCAGACTAGAGAGATAGAAATAACATTAATGCTTTTTGGAACAAACAATAAAATTATATTATATTTACAGCAGGGAATTCTTCTTGCAAGAAGGCAGGAGTGAGCAAAGCGTTGTAACCGGTAATACGAAGATCTTCCATGATGTTTTGTTTTTGTCAAGGGTGTAATATAATAAAGAATAAAAAAGAAAAAGAGAATTATCTTTTTTTGTGGTCTTTATATGCGTTAATTAAGTAGTCTCAGAAAAATTTTCATTTTTTTTTTTAATGCAAACAAAATGAGTCACTTGAACTCTTTCCATTTTCAGAACGGTGTTTTAAACACCTTGGTGAAGACACCAAACGTCTTTTCTTCATTTTTTTTTTTTTTTTTTTAAAAAAGAAGACTCTGTTTATAATATATAGATTAAATTTTGTCCATTGATGTGTCTTTTCTGCTTCATTTTTATTTTATTAAATTCCTTTATAATGTGTTTATATTTTTATATAAAGAGGATTTCATTATTCATTAAATGTGGGTTTGTATCACCTTAATTCTCATTTTGAACGTGAAGACAACAATAAATATTATATATCATAATTAGAGGTGAGAATCCGATTCTCTTTTCTTTTTTGTATAAAGAGTCTTTTTATTTCTTGAATGGAATAGTATTTCTATAAAGAAGATGTTCATAATCTAATGCAAATATAAATAAAAACAAAAAACAAAAAAAAAACCTCCCTTGAAGGATAGTTTCATTACACGTGTATCTTTGATTTGTTTTTTAAAAAAAGTTACTTCTATTTTTAATGAATTCAAATTACCAACCTGAGTTTAGGGATTTTTAGTTGAATTTGAGTATAAATAAATAAATAAAAAGGATCTAAAAACGTAACATCATATCTTTCAATGAATACAACTGTACTCTATGGCATGAATATCAAATCAATGTGTGCCTGGAAATAATCAAGAAAGAACGCTCACAATCACATGTGGCATAAAACACAAGACAATGGAAATGACAATTTATAGAAGAAACCCCATTTATTTAGTTATTATATCACTGATCATGCTCTTGTAAAATCATACGAATACGGTCTCGCAAAGCTTCAATAGCAGATGTTTTTATCTCCAACTCCTCATCCAAATTCCCCAAATAATCAATAAACTCGCTCGACACCTTCAGATTATTCTCCTCCTGCTGGTAGACACCCAAACAAACATGCGCCAATAATTTTGTTTCCTTCTTTGAGGACTCATTGGTCGCCCTAATTTCCGCTCTATGATACGACAAAAAGTCATCCATCGTGGATGCCTTAAAAATAGCCGGTGGTGGTACCACCACTTCGTGTGGAAAGTCTGTATCGACAAGTGTATTGGGCTCCTGCGAGAAGATGGAATCCTCCGCTGTGATAGCATCGCTCTGGTTGAAAAAATCCTGCTGAAAGAGCGAGGGATCCTCGTCCAACACCGTGATGGTTTCATGGTCCTCCCACAGGTTTTCCTGCTGCTTTTCACCCTTGAGTTCCTTGACGCGGTCCCCATAGCGCAGTGTGTTGAGGGTATGGTCACTGTTGCTCTGATTGGGCGATACCGTTGCAATCATGCAGGTGCGTGAGTTGCCAACAAAGGAGTCCTTCAATACCTGGGTTAATTTGCTTTGTCTAAAAGGCGTGTGCTTCTTGTCTTGATCCAAAGCACGGATGCATTCTTTCAATGCCAAAAGACTTTTGTTTATTTCTGCTCCTTCCATTCTATTTTGTATCATTTTTTTAAAAAAAAATTAATGACAAAAAAAAAAAACCCTGCGACTTTTTTTTTTTTTTTACCTTGTCTTTACATCAGCCTCTCCTCTATCTGCTCCTCTCTCACTTCCTGCTAAATCAATAAAACTAAGTTTACCAATAATCTTCTTTTTATTCTCCTTTGGTTTTAACAAGACTTGAAGAATTGCATGCGAACGGGACGAATCAGAATTGGCCCCAGTACTACCTAAGCTCATTTTGTTGGCACCTTTGATATATAAACATAAGAGTGTGTGCTTTTTTTTTACCTGTACTTCTAATTTGATTTCCATACTCAAACACCTGCATTAAATCAGACACTGTCTTTATCCTATACTCTTTCAGTCCAACAATCACCACATTCTGCTTGCCATCCTCACGCGCAAACAACTTTTTTCTCTGACCAAGCAAATCATAAAGCTGGCCCTGGTAAATCTCATAGAATCCAATCCATGCATCCAAGTGCTGGTACTCTGGTTGATGCAGCATATCGAATATGTCACGTGCTGCCAATATATAGAGACCATGCTGAGGATCCATCATGGTATATGTCTTGCCAGAACCTGTTTGACCACTGTTTATAGAGAGAGAGAGTATGTGTGAGTACTTGTACCTTTATTTATTTATTTTTACTTATTTGTTGTACTTTTCATTGATAAATTCTTACTATGCAAAGCAGGTCGCCTTTCCGCCACTAAAAATATACTTTACTAAAGGTTGTGCAGTTCTTTGATATATCTAAAAGTAGAAAGTGAGTTTAATATACAAAACCAGGAATGGTACTCCCCCCTCCCTTTTTTTTATGCTTATTTACATAGTCATTAGTACTATCTGCATCAAATACATCATCAAATGTAAACTGATGTTGTTCAATGTACTTTGTCAAGTCTACTTTTAACCTTTTTTTAATAAAAAGTTTTGATTAATATATATTTTAAAAAAATCAAATGGTAAATATCTATATACTTTGGTTCATTCACATGTACAGTCCTTACACCAGCCACCGGCATAATATCCTTTTCATTCTTGTCCATTTCCTTCTTTGATAAAGGACGCTTACGTACACACACTCTTATCTTTTGATTTAAATCACTCTTTGCTTGAGGACGAGCTCTTGCTGATTTATTAGGCAATCCATAAGGTGTCATGAATGATACACTCTGCTGAATAACCTTTGTCTCGTCTTCTTCGTCTTCATCCTCACTTTGTGACTGTAGTTGAAGAGGAGGCTTTTTATTCGAGTGATGATAGAATGATTTACTTGTGAGAATACGAGGTGATGATAGTGTTGGGACGGGGGAACCAACGGAAGAGGCACTCTTTTTAACACAAGAGACACTGCTTGTTAACATGGTGGGTTTGGATATATTTAGATTGGATATTAATAAAGAGTCCTGTTGCTGACGTAGACTTTGTACAAGCTAACAATGAAAAAGAGAAGCGATGAAAAACGAGAAAGAAAGTCTAGCTGTAAATAAGGAGTGAAATAAAATACCTGGAATAATCTCTTTCTATCTTGAATTGAAGTGATACCAAGACGAGTATAATCTTGCATTGAAATCTGAAGTTTAAAATAGAATTTGTATATAAAATATGTGGAATGATATGGTATTTTTTTGTTTTTACTTGTGCCAAGGCATCCAATTGCGATATGCCGTGCAATGAGAAGCTGTAGAGACTATTTTAGATTATTTTTATTTTTATAGTTTTATTTTATTACTTTTGATAGTACTAAAATGGTATGATAGAGTAAGTAGAGTGTTTTTTTGTGTTTCATTTCATACAAACCTGATCAAGTTGATTCTTTTTTAAAGTTTCTAATAATACAGCGACCATTACAACAATATAAAAAAAAAAAGAAGGAGAAAGGACAAGAAAAGGAAAGAAAAAAAAACACAAATAAAAAAAGAATATATGCAAGAGCATCCGTGATTTATTCTCAGCTTTTTTTTTTTAATTAAACATCTTTGCATAGGTTTTCTTTTGACGAGCATTTTCAAGTGCTTGCTGATCTTTGAGGTCCTTTAGTGTCTTTAATAAATTAGGTTCATTTGGTTGCTATAGTAACAATGAATAGGTTGTTAATTCATTTTGTTATTGATTGACTTGATATCAATAAATACCTTTTCAAGTCCCTTTTTTACAAAATGAATTCCTAAATCAAACTCTCCTTTTGCAATATAAGCCTGTCCAATGCGGTAGGCTGCTTTAATATGAGAAGGATCAAGGTCAAGCACTTTAGTACAACTGTCAATGGCATCATCCCAGTGTTTGAGGTTAAGATAGGCTGCTGCCATATTGGCATGACAGGCGATGAGGATGTCTTTGACGTCATTGGTTTGCTGTTGTGATTCTGTTTCTAGATTTTCTAGTTTTTCAATGGCCTAGTAATATTAACTTTTTAGTGAATGATTTTAAATTCTCTCTCTTTTTTCTTTTTATCTGCGTTACAATGTTATAAGCTTGCATTGCACCTGAAATATCATACGATTTAAACATCTTGTTGCCTTCATCCTTGACCTTCTTTGCATCGGAAATCAACAGTTTTGGTGTATTTGCTGGTTGATATGTGTCCACAAGTTCGATGTCGTAGAGTATCCAGGAATTGGGAGGGATGATGCCAAGCTTGCCTTTTTTGCCATATGCTTATATTTATTTATTTTGGTTATTATCATAATAGCAGCACTTTTTTGTTTCTCTATATACTTTACCCAAGTGGGGTGGAACTGCAAACAAGGCTTTATCACCCACGCCTAGTGTTTTGACTGCGCGATTAAAGCCTTCAACGACTTGTCCTGAATCACTATGAGAATGGTTTCTTTCTTTCTTTCTTTCTTTTTTTTTTTTTTTACCTGAATTCAATTCAAAGGTCAATGGAGTATTTCTTTTTTGTGTACATTCAGTAGCGAAATCTGCGGGCATGATTCTTACTTGATACCTGACTGATACAGAAATATAAATAACAGAAGTCCTGTTTATACATAAAAATAGACTTACCCTCCACCATTCCTTCTTTGGGTGTAGGACCTGGTTCATGTCTTTCACCGAGTTTATAGATGCCATCAATTTCCTCCATGCTCATGAGCTCACCTTGTATGTCAAAGTCCTTCAATAACTCTTCTAGGTGCTCAAGACCATTCATTATTGATGAGATATATCAAACAGGAAGAAGAAGAAAAGAAATGCAAGTACTTTTATTTGTTGAATATTTTAATTAGGGCATGACGACGTACACACAAACTAAGAGACCTTTTCTAGATATATGGTTCTCTGTCTACACAAGGATGAAATGAGCTAGAAAGATACTTTTTATCATAAAGTATACATAGTAGCATGGCGATTACTTTAAAGCAGGATGCATAACGTACTTTTCTCTCCGTTCCCAATAACAAACAACTCCCCTATTTGATTGGCTTAAGTAGTGTAGATAAGCCACCTGTCAAATAAAGTAAAAAAAAAAAAAGGCACAGTTTACACTGGTGGCAATGTTCTTTTCACCCCAGACGGGAACTCGGTTCTGAGTCCTGTTGGCAATCGTGTATCTGTATTTGATCTCGTAAAGTAAAGTGGCTTCTTCAGGTGTTTTATTATTATCTCAATACTAAACCTATCTTTTTAGTAATACCTCATATACACTTCCTATTGAAATGCGTAAGACTATTGATCGTATGGCACTCTCACCCAATGGCACTCTCTTGATCATTGTAGACAAAGGTATATTAAGAGTAATATATCTCCCTTTTTTCTTTTTAAACTTATCATTTATTCATTTATTTTTAGACGGACAGGCTCTTTTGATAAGTTTAGTTCGACGAGTCGTTCTCCATCACATGAATTTCAAAGCACGCGCCCGTGCATTACAGTTCAGTCCCGATGGAAAATATTTTGCAATCTCAAACGAGAAGAATATACAGATCTGGAAGGCACCCGGACATACCCGTGAATTCGCACCACTTGTCTTGATGTCGACAGCAACAGGGCATCATGACCTGGTAACAGGTGTCAACTGGAGTCCCGATTCAAAGTAAGAGAGCGAGAAAAAAGTATTTCGTTTTTTTTTTTTTTGTTAAAAAAAAAACATTGTTGTTTTTCTTAGATATTTTATTTCGACTTCGAAGGATATGACATGTCGTGTTCATTTACTCGAAAAGACCAACGAAGAGTTTAGATCTTCATCCATGGCAGGACATCGCGACTATATTGTAAATGCATGGTTCTCTGCAGATATGGAACATGTAAGACAACAATATAGAGAGAAGATGTGTTTTTTTCTTCTTCTTTTGTTTTGACGCATGTTTTTTTTTTTATTAGATTTATACATTTAGTAAAGACGGTGCATTATTTCATTGGGTACACTCTACCTATGCCGATCTTCATGGAGTTGATTCCGATAGTGAAATGATGGATGTGGATGAGGATGGTAACGAAATCAAACGTATTGATAAATTGAGATGGAGAATCAAGGAGAAGCATTTCTTTAACCAGCCCGGTGTCAAGGTCAATGAGGCACAGTTTTTTGCCGCTAGTAATTTGGTGGTGGTTGGATTTACAAATGGTCTTTTTGGTATCTATGAGGTACCCCATTTTACCACAATCCATACCTTGAGGTGAGTTTGTTATATATACATTTATATCGAGGTTATTTATTCATTATTTATTTCGAAATGTAGTATCTCTCAGAGAAAGATTGATGCTGTTGCTATTAATTCAACAGGTGAATGGCTTGCGTTCGGATCAGCAGCATTGGGACAGTTATTGGTCTGGGAATGGAGATCAGAATCCTATGTCTTGAAACAACAGGGTCATTACTATGATATCAATTCAGTCTCGTATTCGGGAGATGGACAGTTATTGGCAACGGGTGGTGATGATGGTAAGGTCAAGGTGTGGAACACGGCCTCTGGCTTCTGTTTTGTGACATTTAGTGAGCACAGCAGTGGTGTGAATGCAGTCGAGTTTGCCAAGCAAGGCAAGGTGGTATTCTCTGCTAGTTTGGACGGTACCGTGCGTGCGTTTGATCTTGTGCGTTACCGTAACTTTAGAACATTTACCAGCCCCAACCCCGTCCAGTTCACCTCATTGGCTGTCGATCCAAGTGGTGAGATTGTGTGTGCGGGTACCTTGGATACGTTTGAGATTTTTGTGTGGAGTGTACAGACGGGTAAATTGTTGGATATTTTGGCAGGTCATACAGGTCCCATCAGTTCGCTTGCGTTTTCGTCGACTGGTATGGTGCTCTTGAGTGGCAGTTGGGATCACTCTTGTCGTACATGGGATGTATTTGGTCGTAATAAGAGTATCGAGACACTGGTGCACCAGACAGAGGTGTTGGCAGTGGCATTTAGACCCGATGGTAAGGAGGTGGCTGCTGCCACGTTGGATGGTACCATCACCTTTTGGGATATTGCAGAGGCCAAGATTACACGCACCATCGAGGGACGTAAGGATATCATGGGCGGTAGAAAGAAGGATGATAGAACCTCTGCTGATAATGCAGCATCTGGAAAATGCTTCAACTCGCTATGTTATACTGCAGATGGTAGCTGTATCATTGGTGGTGGTACCAGTAAATATATCTGTATCTATGATGTTGAGAGCGCTTTCCTCGTCAAAAAGTTCCAAATTTCACGCAACTTGGCATTAGATGGTACACAAGAGATGCTCAATTCAAAACACATGAAGGAGTTTGGCAGTTTGGAAGAGTGGGAGGATGAGGGCTCGGATAGAGAGGACCGCATTGATAGATCATTACCCGGTACACGCACTGGTGATCTCTCTGTACGTAAAGTGCGCCCAGAGGTCAAATCAAAGGCAGTGCGATTCTCGCCCACAGGCCGTGCCTGGACAGCAGCAACTACAGATGGTCTCATGATCTATTCTTTAGATGAAGATATATTGTTTGATCCATTTGATTTAGAGATTGATATCACACCAGAGACAGTAGCTGAAACACTTGGTGAAAAGGAATACTTGAAGGCACTGTGTATGGCTTTCCGTCTGAATGAAAAACCTTTAATACATACCGTTTTCGAAGCTATTCCATCCGACTCTGTAGAGCTTGTCTGCCAGAACATGCCTGAAAAATACCTCTTAAAATTACTAGGCTTTGTAGGAATGCATATGGAAGTGAGTCCTCATATCGAGTTCCATTTGTTGTGGGTTACAAGCACAATGACAGCACACGGAAGATATTTACGCGATCATCGAGGTCAATTCCAACCTGTATTCAGAGCGTTACACAAGGGTGTGAATCGTGTTCGAGATGATATTGCTTCCTTGTAAGTTATTATACTAAAAAAATACCGTTGTTCCAATACTAATATCCCCCTTTTTACATAGATGTGACTCTAATCAATATACACTTAAATATCTCTTAAACCAACAATCCATTGCTGCACGTAAAGAAGTTGCAATGGAAGAATAGATTGTACTTTTTTCTTCATCTACTTTAGAAATATATATATAATGCATTGGTAAAATAAAAACAAACTTTTGATATTTTGCCTAAAAAAGTAAATGATAAGCAGATCTTTTTTTTTTTTTTTTTTTTTTACATAAACAACTTTTTCTTATAATAATACGTTTGTCTACAATATTTATTTTTTCACCTAAGTTTTATCAGTAAATAATCGAATGATGTCATTGTCTGAGCAGGTTTTATTGATATTCTTTACTTCCTTTGACCAGCCTCACATTTCTTGTTTTCTTTTTCTATTTTTTTTTTCTCATGGCATATCAGTATCGATAACATGGGTTTTTTTTCAAGTAAGCCTCATATGATAGATCATTAGCCAAAATCTTGGTTAAAAATCTCTCTTATTTTTTAACATCATTGCTATTCTGTCAACAGATAAGTAACTATTCGAAACTTTAAGTTATTTTGTTATTTAATCAATCTGGTAGAGTTTTTTTTTTTTTTTTTTTTTTTCCCTAAAAACAAGATAGCACTAAAATAGGGTTATCCATCGATTGAGCTTAATTGGAATAATGGAAAGAAAAAAAAAAAGAAAACATCAGGCAATTTTTCATTAAAATGACTGATTTAGTAAATAGCATTTCTTAACACTTTTCTTTTTTGTAAGTATTGAATTGATGCTTAGCTGTAAATGACTTTAGGTGAGTATATTATACTAAATGAGATGATACTTGCTTTTTACATATTGTTTACTATGCTTTTGCAGACAAGTTATAATTCCGATTACAAAACAAAGTATGTTTCTCATTTATAAAAAGGTATATAATTGCAAACGATCTTTTTTGTTAAGATAACCATACGTCATTCTCATTATGCAAACGATTGAATATGTTAAAAAAAAAAGTCGCGTTTCTTTTCACTTTTTAGACAGTTTTGTCTTTATTTGTGATAAGTCTATCAGTGAGTTCTATTGTCAGGATATCCAACATCAATTCTCGTACGTGAAATCCATGACACAAGACAGAAATTGAATTATACTTTCCTCTTCTCTCTATTTCTTTTTTTTTTTTTTTTTTTACCTTTTACAAGTTTATTTTTTATTTTTATTTTTTCAACTCAACCAATACTTCATCTTATGCGTCTGATATAAATATAATTCCATCCATTTCACAATGGAAAGAAGACAGTTCGTATCAAATATAGTGTTTAAGGAATTTAATTTTATTGGTGTTTTTTTTGTTAAAATCGTAATTCTTTTGCATCTCCCGGAGACCAAATAAATGATCAGAGGTGGCACAGAGGTTCTCGATTTTGTTATTCTTATTTCACCAAGTACAAGATTTATCTTATCTATCGTTTAATCAGGAGAATAATAAAGACAGTGCTTGCTTGATCTGTTCCAAAAAGAGGAATTACGATAATCACAAGCACAAATGATTTTAGATATATTTTTTTCGTGAGAAATATCTTTTCTTTTTTCCAAAAGTATATCACCTGAAACCGTGATATAAAGAAAAAAGGATGCTATAAAAAAAGAGGAACTCAACATTTTTTTTTTATTTGTTTTCTGTTTTATTTATTTTTCTTTTTTTTTTTTCCCTTTTCCCATTTTTTTTTTTTTTTTTTAAATTAGTATGAGTACCACACCCACATCAGGAAGACCTAGACGTCTTTCAATGCCCAAGTTGACACGTCGTTTGACTGATGTCGTGATCCATGTCGATAAGGAACAGGATGTAGAACCTGTCACACCCACCAGTGTCCCCTCTCGCGCATCAAAGCATAAAAAGCTGGATACAGAAGAACTTAAGGAATGGAGAAAGTACATTGACCACAGTCAAGTGACACCCGAAACCGTCAAGAAGAGTGTGGTGCATCATTCGATTGCTACGCTTTGCCGAGGTCCATACAATCTAGACAATCTCTCTCTCTATTTGGCCACCGCCCATTCGGTACGTGACCGTCTCTTGGAGGATTGGAATGCGACGCAGGAGAAGCTTCACGCAGAGAACCCCAAGCGCTGCTATTATCTCTCCATGGAGTTTTTGATTGGCCGTGCATTGGACAACGCACTCCACTGTCTTAAGGTGAAGGATGCCTACAAGGATGGTGTTAAGGATCTGGGTTTCAAACTGGAGGATCTCTTGCAAGAGGAGCATGATGCAGCTTTGGGTAATGGTGGTCTAGGTCGTCTCGCCGCCTGCTATATGGATGCAGCTGCCACCCTGGACTACCCCACCTGGGGCTATGGTCTCCGTTACCAGTATGGTATCTTTAAGCAGATCATCAACAAGGAAGGGTATCAGACAGAGATGCCAGATTATTGGTTGAATTTTAACAATCCTTGGGAGTTCCCACGTACCGATATTCGCTATGACGTTCAATTCTATGGTTACGTGGCAACAAAGATGAATGACAAGGGTGAGTCACGTATGTCGTGGGAAGGAGGTGAGAGAGTACAGGCAATGGCCTACGATGTTCCTATCCCTGGTTTTGATACAAAGGGTTGCGGCAACATTCGTCTCTGGTCCTCCAAGCCCCTCAACTCGTTTGATTTTGCATCCTTCAATGATGGTGATTATGATCGCTCGGTGGCCGAACAAAAGAATGCCGAAAACTTGACCTCCGTCTTGTACCCTAATGATAACCATCTGGTGGGCAAGGAACTTCGTCTGAAGCAGGAATACTTTTTTGTAAGCGCCTCTCTCCAGGATATCATCCATCGCTTTAAGCGTCAAAAGTGTGCTTGGAAGGATTTCCCTGATAAGGTGGCCGTCCAGTTGAATGATACCCATCCTACCTTGGCCATCCCCGAATTGCAGCGTATCTTGCTTGATGATGAAGGTCTTGACTGGGATGACGCTTGGGATATTGTGACACGTGTCTTTGCCTTTACAAACCATACTGTTCTCCCAGAGGCATTGGAGTGCTGGTCTGTGCCCATGATGGAAAAGATCCTGCCCCGTCACATGCAAATCGTCTATGATATCAATCTCTTCTTCCTCCAAAAGGTCGAGAAGGTACATCAGGGTGATCGTGAGCTCTTGAAACGCGTCTCCATCATTGAAGAGAGTAGCCCTCAACAGGTGCGTATGGCCTACCTTGCTGTTGTTGGTTCCCACACTGTGAACGGTGTTGCTGCGTTGCATTCTGAACTGGTCAAGACACAGCTGTTCCCAGACTTTATCCGTTATTATGGTCCTGAAAAGTTTATCAATATCACCAATGGTATCACACCTCGTCGCTGGCTTTTCCAGGCAAATCCTGATCTCAGGTAAAAAAAAAAAAAAAAAAAAAAAAAAAAAATTGTATACATGGGCTATATTTGTTATTTAGGAATTGGGGAAAAAATGGTGATACTAAAAAAAAAAATACCCTTTTTTGTTGAATATTTTCTAGAGATCTTATTACCGAAACGTTGGGTTCCACCAACTGGGTAACACACCTCGACGATCTAAAGGGACTCGCCAAGTATGCTGAGGATAGTGCATTCCAAGAGAAATGGATGGATGTCAAGTTCAAGAACAAATTGCGTCTCGCCAAGTGGATCAAGAAAAACCTAGACATTGACGTCAACCCCCATGCCCTCTTTGATATCCAGGTCAAACGTATCCATGAATACAAGCGCCAGTTTATGAACATCCTGGGTGTCATCTACCGTTACAAGAACATCAAGCTCTTGTCCCCCGAAGAGAGAGAGCAGCTCGTTCCTCGTGTCTGTATCTTTGGTGGTAAAGCCGCCCCCGGCTATTACGTCGCCAAGATGGTCATCAAGCTGATCACCACGGTTGCTGAGGTTGTCAACAATGACGAAACTATCGATGATCTCCTCAAGGTGGTCTATATTCCCGATTACAATGTTTCTCGTGCAGAAATCATCATACCCGCTTCTGATATCTCTCAGCATATCTCCACCGCAGGCACAGAGGCCTCTGGTACCTCCAACATGAAGTTTGTCCTGAATGGTGGTCTTATCCTTGGTACCGTGGACGGTGCCAACATTGAAATCCGTGATGAGATTGGTGCTGAAAACATTTTCATGTTTGGCACCACCGCCGAAAAGGTGGCTGATATCCGCCATCAGCAGAAATACCACGGTGTCTTGATTGATCCCAATCTCCAGGTTGTCATTAACTCTATCCAGGCTGGTGAATTTGGTGGACCCGAGACTGCTTCTGTCTTTGGCCCCTTGATCAATACATTGACCTATGGCGGTGATTACTATCTTATCTCTGCCGATTTTGAGATGTATTTGGATGCCCATGATCACTCTGATGTGGTCTTTAAGGACAAGGCTGCTTGGGCCAAAAAGTCGATTATGTGTACTGCTGGTATGGGTTTCTTCTCTGCTGATCGTGCTACTCGTGAATATGCTGATAAGATTTGGAATCTGAAGCCATTCCATATTAAAAACTAACTAAAAACATATACAACCTTTTTTTTTTTTTTCCAACTTTTTCTTATATGTAAAACATAGTAATAATAAATAAAATAAAAAAAATACTTTTTCAATTTTGTAATTTGTGCTTATTTTATATATATATTTCATTTTTTTTTTTTGTTTATTTATATTTGTCTCTTATATATATCATATTCTTTAAGCACCAGTAGTATCCATTGCCTCGAAAGCAACAGCGGCAGCAGGTTCAATATCCTCATCCTCTCTATCAATAGGATCAGTAGCACCTGCATGACCTTCACCGCTTCCTGGTGGACGTGTTCTTCCAGTGTCCTCACCAAGCAAATCCAAGTATCTCTGTAATGCCTCACCCTCAATAATCTCAAATGGCTGGTCCTCACCCACAATACCAAGGGATGTGTTGTTAATATTCAATTCTTTATCCTGTTGTAATGTATCACGGAGTGCTTGGAGACCGTGACGTACTAATTCTTCAAGGGAGGCATTGGCAAATGATTCATAGTATTTCTCAAGGTATGTCTTGGCCGATTGGGATCTTGCACCGATGGACATGGCAAAGTATTCAAAACTGGTGCCGGAGGGTGAGCACTCAAAGAGATGAGGACCGGTTTCGTCTTGGCCAATGACGAGGAGACCAACACCGTAGGGTCTACGTCCATATTGTTGTGTATTGACTTGTGCCTCTAATTTACAGATGAATATGTTAAGTATATGTGTTCTTTTTTTTAAATAGCATCATCCTATCTTACTATCAGCAATGGCATTGACGATTCTCTGAACTGGTAAGGGTCTATCGTAAAGCATTTTTGATTTCATGGCTTCTGAACGCATAAAGTTACTAATAAATTTCATCTTTTAATATCTATAATAATAAACGCAGTGAATTCTTTTTTTTTATTTTATTACCTTAATACACGAGCATCAGAGGTTAAACCTGCAATGCCAATACCCATGTGGTCATCAATCTTGATCAACTTCTTTTGATATGAAGCAAGTTCACCAGAAGAACGCTAAAATAAAAAAGAGGGAGTGTGTGTTGGTGAACTGGCTTTTACTCTAGCTTGTTTATTATTACTATTTACCTTGAGACCTAACAAAATGGCATATTTGTTACTTCTAAGACCAATAGCAGCAGAACCCTGCTTTACTGCTTCAACAGCATATTCAACTTGATGAATGCGTCCCTGGGGTGACCAGGTGGACACGTCATTATCGTATTGATTACGAAACTAAGAATAAAAAGTTGTTTAGAACCAAGATACTTTGTGCTGCTTAGTTTATTCTTTACCATTTATTACAAAAAAAAAAAACTATATTAAAAGGAACAAAGAAGTAAAGTCCTGCAAGAGAAGAAGAACAAAAAAAAAAAAAAAAAGAGAGAACGCGCGGCCACACAAAAAAAAAATGAAAGTAAATTTTGGTGACGACAAAAAGGAAGGAATCTGGGTTTAAATTCGAATTACACTTCCACGTCCTTTTGCTGTGAAATATCAGTTCTGTCATGTTGAAAGATAAGAAAACTAGGTCATAAAAAGAGGAATTGGATAAATATCGATTAACTGTAACTAAAGTAAATGAATTTTTTCAAAGAATGAATACAGTATTGCTATAAAGCGCATTTTCTTAAAAAAAATGCCAAAAACAAAAGGAAGCAAGTGACGCGCAATGTACAATAGGTGAATTAACTATCGCTCTCTTAACTGGGTCATTTTTCTCGTAAATTTACGCTTAAAACCATTGGAAATATCTGCATAAACACTAAACATTCCAATTACTCTCAACACTATATTGTGTAACCTTATAGAAAACAGTGCTCATGTTAAATCTGACTTAGGTGGTTCGGTTTTTTTTTTTGGGCATTGCTATCTGAATATACTTTAATTGAATAAAAAAGAGAGGTAATATCATGCATTGAATGTATTAAGGTTCAATGTTGAATGAAAATTTTCTATCAGCATCATCAAAGCATGTTATGGGTTCTTTGTCTTTGTTGTACCAATCTCTCTCTACAAAGGTGACTCGACCGTCGTAATCCACCAGTACAACTGTGCTTGTTCTCGTGGCATAATAAGCACCGTTTATAAAGTTGAATAAAGGCACACAGATACGCTCTTTAAGATCTGCAAATACCTGCTGTATATTTGTTACATCCGTCATTTCCTCAGTTGTTCTGTTGAAAGATGTATTACTCATCTTAGTCATTTTTACATATGAATACATATTTCTTATACCTTAGTAGATTAAACAGGTCTTCAATTAGTGTCTCTTCATTTACTTGTCTATCTTTTGCAACAATGTCTTTAAAAACTTGTTTTCCTTTTTCTACCTTTACCCAGGGGTTACCAAGTGTAGAATTGGACAGGCCTTCATGTATAATAACAATCATGTTGGGTTATTGTATTCTTGCATGTACACAAGATTTGTCTATTTTTACCATAATATTCACCATACTGTAAAAGGGTAGTCTCGCTGTCTTCTCTATTACTATAATAACCCACCTCAATCTCTTTTTTTGGATCGAGAGAAGCACAGATAATATTAAATCCACCAAAATCTGACCCATGCTGGCTCAAGTCTTGTAAATAATCCAATGGCCCTGTTGTATCCCATAGATAATCTCTCACTACGACACCTCTTGATCGGTTTCCCTTAAAGTTATGTTCTCGGTAATTAGTCAGTGCCGAGAATTTACCTTGGCGAGTGATACCAAGCCAGGTTCCCTGTTTGCCGTCGAGTGGAATGTTGGGATCCAGATCCATGCCAGCCAAGACATTGTCATGAGGTGCATTCCAGAAATCGGCTTTGGCGGTGTCTCGATCTAGGAATTCATCTCGGTTACCTGCAAAAATACTTTTGTTGGCTATTAGTTTTGGTGTTTATATAATGAGAGGCTGCACTTACAATCGATATTTGGGGTGATTTTCAGTTGTCCAAAATAGGATACACATTTTTGTTTATTTAAATTAGTAAGAAGAAAAGCGTAAAAAGCATCTGATAATCGACTTTTTTCTACTTGGGCATCGGACTTTGTCAGACATAGTCATTTTCATTTTTGGACAGAGCCAATTTTAATTCCAGATCAGGTCATTTTATATTCAATTCAGACCTTTTATCTGACAGATAATTATCGGTAGATGGTTGGTTGCGAATAAAGTCCATATTGTGTAAACGTGAAGTGAAAAAAAAGGGAGGCAAGCGAATGTCAATGGGTCTCAACTTTATTATTACTGTGTCTGAAAAGAGACTTTTTCCAAGAAAAGGATGAAGATATGAATTCAAAAGAACGAAGGTATCTATGTAAATTACTGAGAGCATTGTTTTGGCAATTATTATACATTCTATATATCGAAATAGCCTCATTTATGTTCATTATGAAAACAGTATATTATTATTATTGTTATTATTCAAATAGTAGTTATTTATTAATTAATAATATATAGTTATATACATATAAAAAAGAAAATTGAAATCATTTTAAGGAATCTAATTACAAATAATGAAAGCAATATTATGATACAAAATAATAATGAAAAGTGCGTATAAACAGGGGAAAGAAAATGCTAGGTAAAGTACACAGAGACACAGGCGTAAACATAAGTAAACTATGTGACAAAGAACAAACCATTTTGTTATATCAGCAAGATTCAATCCATAATAGAAGTCAGTTGATGTTTTGATAGTGGAGTAGTTCTTTATTCGTTTGTTAGTACGGATATAGCTGTGATTCAGTAGCCAAGATAAAAGTATACTAGAAACCAGACTATATGAATAATGCCATTTTAAATAAATGAAGGCGTTAACAAATATATTAATATAATTCAGAGTGCTCCTGGTCAGATTGACTTTTTGTAGCTTGATCAGCTTCCCATGCCAAAGAAGATAGCGCTCCTTTTGGTTCTTCTTCAGATAAACTACTATTGGATATTCCGATTGCATTCTTTCCATATCCTTTTTGCTTCTGCTTTAGAAATAGGTAAGGGAGTTTTTTTTTATATTTAAATCTACACATTACTTTGGCCCAATCGCAAGTTTTTATATCAGGACAGCACTTGACAGATAACTATGTCAATGGCACTTCTAAGTACTAAATTTAGCAAGATGATGTTTTATACTTTCTTATGATTCTCCAACTTATTAATGCTATCTATTTAATTCTTGTAATGCGCTATTTGAGAATTCTTTAATGGTGATTCAAATATCATTCAATTACACTCATAGATGGGTTATTTAATTAAAAAAAAAAAAAACAAGAGATAACTATTATACATTAAAAAAAGTTCTTTATTAACACTATATTTATTTAGAAATTGCCACAGATGGTCAATTCACGCATTTGTTGCAACACATCATCCACGCGACTATCGGCAGTTTCACTATCAGGTGGGAAGTAGTGCCTCAAACTCTCCAATTGCTCATAGCTTGTTTGGCTAAATCTCAGTTGTGACTTGACCAGTGCCTCAAAGGAAGGGTCGATATAGGGCACTCTCAGTTCAATCACCTTTGGTAAATCATTAATAATAATCGTATTTAGACTTTCATACATTTCGCGTGCTAAATTCGCTTCTTGTTCGGCCTATTAAAAGAGGTTATAAGTTTCTGAATTTTTGAAACATTTTAAGCTTTACCCTTGGCAATCGCTGGGGATCTTCTGAAGGCCTATCGACCAATTTTCTCACTTTGGCTCTTTGTGAATCGTAATCTAATAATTTCTTTTGACGACGTTTAATGGCTTCATTCACTTCAGGGAAATAAGAACAGAATCGACCTAATGGTTCCAATACCGCGGTGCGATAAGCGCTATCCTACATATCATCATGTTAGGATTATACCTTGTCACTCACTCACTCACTATCTTACCAAGTTTGATCGCGCTTCCTCATCCAACTTTTCAATGACTCTTTTGTATTCAATACCGGCTGGACCCATTGGAGCAGACTCATCATAGAAGCCCTCCATTGTTTGTGCGATACGTACTTGGGCAGTTGTCATTGCTTTTATATATAATATTTTAAAATCAACAGCTTCATGCCTTTTTTTTTTTTTTAAAAAAAAAAAAAAGTTCTCCTTACCTCGCATAGAATCTAAATATCCCTTGGATTCTTTAGCAAGTTTATCCGACTTCTTTTCAAGACTACAAAAGAATAAGAAACTGGAGACATTTTTATTTTTATTTTTTATTTTTTTACTTTTTAAAACGTTCAAGTTCTTCTTCAAACTCGCCATCATATGTACGGTCAGAACCACCCGTTCTTTGTTTAATCTATTCTTAAAATAAGTAAACACAATGTCAAAAAAAAATGTTGCACAAAAACTCTACACTTTGGCCAGCTCTGTTCAAATTCTTTTTGAAACCTGAACTAGAAAAAAAGAAGAAAATACAATATAATTAATGATTGATAAATAGGCGTTGAGAAGAAAAGTATACTTACAGGAAACTCATACTTGTTGATAATAATAAGAAAAAAGAAATAAGAAAAAGAGAGAGAGAAAGAGGAAAAATAAAAGGAAATATTGGTTGAAACCCCGTGGAAATAGATTTTTGTGTGACGTGGCCAGACATCTGTTCTTTTTTTTTCTCCTTGGCATGAAAATAGTAATGTGTGTATTACAATTACTTGGCTAAAATACTACATATTTACTATATATTGAATTCTTATATATCATTATTATTACATTTTATTAAGTCATTACGAAAATAAGAGTTTAAGTTCAGTTATGCTTGATATGTTTGATGTTTTTACTTTAATAACCAAATTAATAAGGAGTAGTTTGGTTTATTGCATGAGACATCATTATATATTTATAATTGTGTGCGAATTATAATTTCTATGCAAATAAAAAATACAATACTAAAATGGAATAAACTTGCATATTAAATTTCTAGTTGTTACGCCTTTTTGCTATAAAGAAAGACTAAAAACTAACAACTGTGCATTGGTCAATCAATTACGTAAGTAACACATACGCCAAATGTTTTTTTATATTTGGTTTTGGTCTTACATGGAATGCATATCTGTATCGTCAATCCCTTACCTTTTATTCATATCTTGATATTTACATATGCTTATTAACAAACCGTTCTATTAGTTCATTTGACCACAACTAAGTATAGTCTTGTTGTCTCCCCTCTGGTGACTCTCTTACTTGTCTTCGACTCTCAATCTACCTCTGGTGTTTGGAGATACAACTACATGCACCCTCAGGGATTTATTAATAGCCCAAATGCCACTGCTTTTCCTTGGGTTCTTCATTAAGATAATGTCACTCAAACTCCTTGGTTATACAATACATCCAACAAGTAGTTCATCTCCTACGATGATACTGTCTCCCCCGGTGTCAAGGCTGATTACGCTCTCAGCAGTGGTGTTGCTGGTCACTTTGTATGGAATGCGGATGAAGACAATGATGAGCTTCTCTGTACCGTTGCCAAGGTCGCTGCTAGAAACGCCTCTCCTACCACTAATATCACCGGTATAGCTACTGCTACAGTCACCACCATTAGCACCAAGTCTAGTACCGCTAGCACCTCAAACCCAAGCGGGGTTTATGCTGATGTTGCTGTCTAGTATGTTACTGCTACTTATGTTTCTGATAGCGAAGTTACTTACAGCAAGGCTCTCTATAGTACCATTATTATCTTGAAAAGAAAAATATACACTCAAAATCTCCGAAATGTTTGTTTAATTAGCTTTCTAAACCGGAAATGATGAACTTATAAACCTTAAACACATTCATCTACGATTTGGAATAGTATATTTCTGTCTGAGTGGATGTCAAGTTACTTTCGAGTAAAAAGCACAAATATAACTTAAAATGAGTAACTTTAAAAAGTTGAAAACCTAGCTAACATACTATTTATATACTTCTATTTTAACTAGCCAAAACACAAGTGGCATCCGATAAAAATGATTCACTTCTTCATTATTTTACTCCTTACAGCAAGCTATACAAATTCTTTTAAATTGAAATATCTATTTATTACATAAGTCTCATACCTTAATTGAAGAAGTGTGGCGTTCCTCCTAAAAATAGTGAGGTTGTTTTTTTTTCCCATCTTATAACAAGAAGAAGTTTGTTAATAACGAATATACATGGATATAAAATGCGACATGTAATCGCTATCGGCAGAAACAAGATGACTGTTACTGTTATTGTTGATCATATTATATTTTTATCATGCTAAAAGTCACCATTCTGTATTATAAAGGAAGTCAAGCCTCTTTTTATTCTCTCTCTCTTTTTTTTTAAACAAAATAAAAGATAATTGATTTTATGAAAAGTGTTATAAAAATAAAGGAGGAAAATAGATAGCTTGAGCAGCAAGAGATTCAAATCCCTCTTGGATTCTACTAAAGCTAACACCATCAACTTGGTTAAAGTCGCCGTTACGAAAAAAAAAAAAACAAAATGATGGGAGCAGAGTCTATGCCATGCTCAGCACAAACGTCTTGTATGGTTTGAAAATTAGCCCGACCCAAAACAATATTATGGTGTTTCTGGACTTCTGCCTGTATACAGCCGGCAACCTCAAGAGAGCGGAAGTCCGAGGGGGTATAAAAGAGAACAACAACGTGGCCGATCAATCTTTGTAATTCAGAAAGGTTCCTGATTTCTTGACTAGCTTCCATTTTTTATACATTGAAATAAAGATTAGGTTTTTCTTGTTGTGTCTTGATAACCTGTCGTATTTTCTTTCTATTTGGTATTATTAAATGCGACAAGTTGGTAAGGAAGCACTGTATAGTCGTTCTATCCTCAGCTAGAATTCACCTACTGAAAAAGTAATAGTGCCGTTCCTGAAATTAAAGTTAGTAGAAAAAGTGTACTTTTTTTTCGATTGATGTTTGTTTTTACAGAAATCAAGTCATGTGGCGTTCAACTTTATAGCAATTATGAAAAAGCCTCTCTCTTATTCCCAAGCTTCTTTGCCTTTTACATGTGCGTGTAACAGTGACTCAAACATAAAAGAGGGGGGGGGGGGGTTTTCGAGATCCTGTTTCATTTTGAAGTAGTAGCGATTTGGAGTAAGAGAATCGCAGTCTTGAACGATTTTTTTTTCTTTTTAGAAAAAGTGAATATAAAAACAAATGAACTTGATCATATGAATAACAATCGTAAATGCGTAGTGTTTGTTTTCGTTTTTTTTTTTTTTTTAAAAAAAAAAGGTCATTTGAAGCTTAGCCTGTAATAAAAGTCTTTTGAAAGTTTGACGTTGATATTTGTTTTAAAAAGAGTGGAGAATCTGTTTTTTATTATTATTGATTCAATCACATTTCTTTCTAATTATGCTTAAACAAGCCTTACTTTTATTTTCTTTAATTTCTGCAACACTTGCACTTGAAACACTCTGTCGAGAGTGCCGAGACAACGGCGTCACATTCACGTTTGACTCTTTAAAAGGTCAATTTATGGCGCACGTAGAGAGCTGTGCTTGCGATAGTAAGCAAAAGACGAGATCTCAAGAAGATAATTCTGTGGTTTTTGAAGACTTGGGTGGTGGATCGTTTGTGATGAATACGCGTACGTGGGCACGAAAGTGCGAAAAGTGGTCGAAGGATACGCCTTGCTGTCTTTTTTAAAAGAGCAAAATAATAATAATAATTGACACTAATATTAAATAAAGAGAATAATTCACTTCAAAGCCCCAATGTTAATTTGGAGAGAAGCAATTGACTTTTTATGTTTAAAGAAGCCCGTTTTTTTTTTTTTTTTTTTTTTACTTTTATAGATTCTTAAAGGGCTGCATTTTTGGTTTCTTTCAGAGTTTAGTTATTCTCAAATGCGCATCCTATTTTAATATAAATAGTGCCATGAATTTTAAATACTCTCAAGTTTACAACATTTTACACATACACAAACTCAGTATAATGCTTTCATCATCAAAATATATCGTTCTCTTCCTTATAGCTCTCTTGTCTCTCTTCCAATTTTCCTCTGCTGCCGAGACCCTCTGTCGTACATGTGGAAGAGAAGGCGTCTTTTACACCTATGACTCCCCCTATGGCCATTTCGAAGCCTACTCAAGAGGTGCTGCATGTCTCCATAGAACCATGGCACGTTCTGTCGATGGTGCTGTCTTTCAGGACCAAGGTAATCACATATTCACCGTCTCTGGTCGAGGCTGGGTGAGGAGCTGCACCATTACCGACCTAAGCAACCCTTGCTGTACAGCCATCTGAAAATAAATAAATACATACATAATAAAACCTATATAATGCATCATTGTTATTTATTATTTAATGCTTTTATTTTATACATTTTATTATTGACATTTTGTTTCAATAATGGAAGGACCAATCTCCTCATACTCCTTCTTGGAGATCCATACTTGATGGAATGTACTTGATGAGGCCAAAATGGAACCACCCAACCAACTACTATTCTTACGCTCGGTTTGATTGCCTGCAGCATGTACCTTTACCTTACTCTATACAAGAAAGAATCAATACACGCACTATATATATATATATATATATATATATATATATATCACCAAACTACTTACACCAGGTACCATCATGGGTAAATCATTACTCAATCTCTCAGAAAATCCAGGGTAGAGTGAATTACCACCAGTAACAATCACATTATTAAATAACAAGGGTCGTAAATCAATATCACATGCATTGATACTGTTGAGAACAAGTTGTGATACACCGACGGTGTGTTGCAGTTGTTGTGGTGACATACCCAAGGAGGGGATCTTTTGTGTTTCTTTTCCAGGTGCAACGGGTGGCTATTGAAGTATATTAATATCATTTTACATATACATATATTATAGTTCATTCATCCTTACCATACGAATGTAATGGGGATTGAATATGATTTCAGGCACTCTATAACGTTCAGCACCGAATAGGTTGTTGTAACCATCAGGGAATTCAAATGGCTTTTGAGGTCTCTGTGCCATCATGCTATTAGAAAAAACAAACTCAATTACTATATATATACATTCATGCAACTTATTCTCTTACTGTTCATCATATGGGATTTCAGATACTTGAGAAACAGATTCTTTATATTCATGAATAACTCTCTAATGATGATGATATAGTCAGTTATATATATATATCTAAGGTTTAATAGCATATGTAACGACACTTACAGAAATCTGATAATCATCAAAGCTTGTTGTTGTCTCTGGTCTACTACGTAACTGCAATTGAGGTAACTGACCAGGCCCGACCGGTTTTTTATTTGCAATTTTGTACAGAGGTGTCACATCCAATTGAAGTTGCTGCTTGAGATATTCTCTGATCTGTTGACTGAGCAAGTTACCACCAATCGATTGATGAAGGATACCCTTCTTTAATACATAACCGTCATACACGGGGACTGCACTGGTGGTATCACCACCCGAATTCAATACAAGTGCAGTAGCTCTACCCACAGAGAACCTATATATATTACCTACAAATTTAATGGGGGGGTTTTTTCTTTCTTTCTTTTATCGCTCTCTTTCTCTCTTACGCTGTCATGACTGCATCTTTGGCAACGTAAAACGCAGGTGACTCAAACTTTTCAAATGCCAATTCCATCAATTTCTCGCGATTCTCTGCTGAATTCCACGCTGGTTCCGTACATAGCAATGGATGCTCTGACGCATCGACACGCAACAGATCGGAAAACGCCGCCTGCCAAATCTTCTCTACTGCATCCCAATCCTTAATCAGACCATTCTCCATTGGGTTCCGAATTTCCATATTCTTTCGCCAGGTGTTGATCTTGGCATCGCCGATAAAGTATTCATTGTCGCGGTGGCCGTAGGAGGTGGGGAGTGTTATTTTGGGTGCATCTTCGCCAGCGAAACCGACACGTGTGGATGTGGAGCCCATGTCCAATACCAGCGCGTTGACATCATCTATTTTCAAATAAAAAAAGGTGGAGATATTAGAAAGGTATACTAGGGGTTTGTTTTGCTTATGTATTACCACCACCGTAAGTCACCATATTTTTCTATGTAATAAAAAAGTTGGAAAAAAAAAAGGCTGGGTTTGAGTGCCTGGCACACATCTCTGTTGTTATTTTTGTTTTTTGGGTTCTTTTGCCGGACAATAGCCGGACAATAACCGGACACCTCTACTTTATGATATGGAAATGTACATGAAGACACGTAGTTTGATATTTAAGGACATTGCAGAAGTTGTTCTATTTATTTATTTTCATTGAAATTGATATGCTATTCTAAGCAAAGACAACTCGTTATTACCTAACATAAGCATATAGAAGTACACTCTCTAGAAACACAACCAAGATAAATTGTTTACTTTTCAATTTGTAATGTACCTATCGTACAATACATCTTTTCATGAAATAGATACTTCATTGTATTTCTATTATTTCACCCTTTTTTTAACGAGTGCCTGTTTTTTTGCATTCTTTCATATTCATATTATTTCAAAACCAATACATCATGCTTATTTTCACCTTATTTTACGAGTATTGCTTTTGCTGAAAAAAAAAACACTCTCAGTTGGTGACTTTGTTTTTTTTTCACGCTTTTGCCCTAAAAATATTTTTTTGTTTTTCAGACTATTTCCCTCTCTCTTCATTTCTTTATACAAAAATGGCAGATACCACCAAGCCCACCGAGACCAAGAAGGTCGCTGAGCCCGAAGTTCTTACCATTGCTGACAGTACTGTCATGGGAAAGTACAAGGATGCTGCCATTATTGCAAACAGTAAATATACACTTGGAGAGACGCGTTTCATATGACTGACCCTTTTTTTTTTTTTTTAAAAACGAATAGCTGTTCTTGATCAGGTTATCAAGCTTTGTGTTGTTGATGCCAAGGCTATTGATATCTGTATTGCTGGTGACAAGGCCATTAACGAAGCCACCAAGAAGATCTACAACAAGGGAAAGAACAAGGTTACCAAGGGTAAGTTTTGTGTGTGTCTATTTTTTTTTTTCAGGGTGGCTGAGACATGTTCTTTTTTTTTTTCCCTATTTTCTATAAATAGGTATTGCCTTCCCTACCACTGTCTCCATCAACAACTGTGTTGCCCACTTCTCTCCTCTTCCTTCTGATCCTGAGTCCAAGACTGCCTTGAAGGAAGGTGATGTTGTCAAGATGTAAGTTTTTATATAATTTATCAAGTGCAATAGAAAAAAATACTAATTCATCCATAAATAAAGCCAATTGGGTGTTCAAATCGATGGTTACGGTTCCACTGTCGCCACCACTCTCGTTGTCGGTGCCAATGGTGCCGTCACTGGTTCCAAGGCCGATGTCATCCAGGCTGCCCGTACCGCCCTCGAGGCCGCTGTCCGTATGATCCGCCCTGGTAACAAAAACATGGAAGTCACCAAGACCGTTGACAAGATTGCCGAATCCTACAATGTCAAGGCCGTTGAAGGTATGCTCACCCACAACCAACTCCAAAACAAGACTGATGGTGAGAAGCAAATCATCCTCAACCCCACCGATCTCCACTTGCGTGACTTCAAGCGCGTCGAGTTTGCCGAGAACGAGGTCTACGCCATCGATATCCTCATCTCCTCTGGTGAGGGTAAGGTCCGTCCCTTGAAGACCCGTACCACTGTCTACAAGAAGACTGGTGTCCGTTACCAACTCAAGATGGCCGCCTCTCGTGCCGTCTTCTCCGAGATCCAGACCAAGGCCGGTGCCTTCCCCTTCTCCCTCCGTGATCTTGAGGATGAGCGCAAGGCCCGTATGGGTATTGTCGAGGCTGCTAAGCACCAGACCGTTCTTCCCTATGATGTGATGTATGAACGTGATGATGCCGTTGTTGCTCAGTACATGACTACCCTTCTTGTCACCAAGAACGGTAACATCATGGCCACTAATCCTCGTTTTGATGCTGTTGAGATCAAGTCTGATAAGGAGATCAAGGATGAGGAGATTCTCAAGCTTCTTGCCAGTCCTTATGAGGTCCCCAAGAAGAAGTAAAGTAGCATTTTCAACAACAACAACACCAACAACAACACCAACAACATTTCAAACCAACAAAAAAAAAATTGTATAATCTGCTAATTTTGTCACAAACTTTTTTTTTATATATCTTTTCTTCAGCTTTTTTTTTATATATATATACAATAAAAAAAAAAGGCGGGAGAAAGGAGGAGGAAAGAAGTATCTTTTGTACATTTTAATTATATTTGCGTGAGAGATTGAAAATGGACCTATTTTATTGAATATGATTAAGAAAGTGATAGATGCCTTTTTAGTGTGTTTTTATGCTTACATTTTAGAGCCTTGGTTAAACTTTGACATGTAAGCATCCTCTAATGCAGACTGTGTAATGGATGAATCTAAAACATGCTCCAAATGGGTAAATATTCACTATAGAACGCATACATTTGCATTTATTATTACCTGATAAATCACTAAATGACGATCCAACAGAGTTAAGTGCACTAGAAGGTGTTACAGGTTGAACTGCGGGTGATCGTTGTGTGGGTGGTGTGTGCTCTCTTTTTAATTGTTGCATGGATACGGATAATTGACGACTCGAGTCTAGTTTTCGTGGCAAAAAGGCTGGTTCTTCCATTTGAAGTTTCATTCTTTCAAAGTGGCTACTGAATTCTTCTTCTTCATCTTCCTCTTTAGACCCTTCTTCCTCGTCTTTTAATTCTTCACTATCATCCTGTTCCTCGTCTTCTGTTTCGCTCTCTCCTCCAATCTCTCTTATTCTCGTTTCTAATTCTCCTGATCCCTGTTCTTCTGTTTCCTCTTCCTCTTCTTGTGCACTATCCGATTCCTCGAGTTCTTCTTCTCGACTATGTTGACTTGATACACTCTTGTAGACTGTATTGTTCAAGGGTACTTCCTGTTTATAAGAACTATGAGATGATCCAATCTCTTTCTCTGGTATACGAGGTGATATATTGGATAGATTGGATAAGATCATGGATTCATCTCGATTACGTCTAGGCTGTTGCTCCTCCTGTTGTTGAGGTGTATTTGAGTATCGCACAGATGCTAAAATCAAAAACAGTGGGTTAAAAATAAGAATGGGTAATATACATTATCTTTCATATATATATATATATTACTTGGCCTTGATGACGATGAAGTTGTTTGTACAGGGCTTTTCGTATTTCTACTACCATTTAGTCGTAACTGTTGTTGGATACCACGTAACTGAGTTTCATAAATAAACGCAGCATGTCGAACAAGATAAGAGGTAGGAACACCCAACTGCTCTGCAATGTAATTCCCTTTTTATATGTATATATTGAAAATAGATTAAACATAAAGGAAATCGCTTTCTTTTTGCTATACTTTACAATCTGTATTCTTTTGACTCATATACTGCCACAACTTGTGGTCCATTTCATCGGTCCAGACAATCTAAAACAAAAAGGTAAGTCAATAGAATCTATCTTGTGATTGTAAAAAAAAGCAAAAGACGCTACAGATGGAGGCTCAATAAAACCTTTTGGTCTTTTAAAAGGTAAACGAATGACAACATGAAGAGTATCTTTTTCAAGTCCCATGACTAAGCAGGTTAATTAATATGATAAAAATAAAAAGAAGGAGAAGATGACTTGTTCATGCGTGCTAGGCACCTTTTGAGTTTAAAAAAAATACAGTCTGGTTTTTGTCATATGACCAGTGTGTATAGAACTAGCATGTTTGCAATGGTTATATATAACGTTGTTGATAGTGTTATCTACGGTTAAAGTAAGTAAATATAAAAATAAATTGCTCAATCATCAAAGACTTATTGATTTTATTATTTTTATATTTACTTACTTTAACCCCATACAGTCGTTCCAACGCCCAAAAGGCGGTTTTTTTTTTCTCAATAGTCAGTTTTAATTCTCTAAGTTCGTTTTTTTTTATAAGAGATAAGATGACTACTCGTTTTTATTATGAAGACGGCCGAGGAAGAATGGTTGATGAGCAAGGAAATGATGCTATGGATTGCGTTGAGGAAGTTACCCCTTTCCATTAAAAAACTTTAACTCGTATAAGAGAGTACTGCGAAAAGCAAGAAGAAGAACAGTTACCGTTTCAAGAGGGCCTAAAAAATCTTGATTTTGATATGGAGGACGTTATATGCACAGTTAAAAAACAAACAAAGAGTTATAATAAGCACTCTAATGATCAAAAGCTTCTATTTGTGTATTATAACAGAATCAAGCAATTCAATGCAGCTAAATCCGAGCGCCTCGCAGGCGGTATAAACGATTGAACAGCACAAAAATGGGCCAAAAAACTTAAGGAGGACAAGGACTGGAATATTCGTGAGAAACAAACCGATTTGGTTAATAGATCAAAACAATAATTAGATGATAGGCACAAGCTTCACCTTCTAAACTTTTACGACGACTACCCACAAGCACGAATAGTTGATGCGATAGACCTCCTCACACAAAAATTCTCTGACCTTAGTGTGAAGAAGAGCACTGTCCATAACTTTCTGAAAACTGAATGTAATCTTTCCTTCAAAAAGCTGACAACTCAACCAGCTGCTAGAAATAGTCCAACTAAAATTCAAGATCGCAAGGATTGGGTTATTAAGTGGAGTGCAACGGATATGAACTATCTGGAAAATTGTGTTTTTGTCGATGAGTCCGGATTTAATATCAACATGAGGCCGCCTAGTGGATGGACATTGAAAGGAAGGCCAGCTATTACAGCTACTCCTACCAGCAGAGCTGTTTCTCATACTGTATTAGGTGCTATTACGGCAAAATTTGTTGTTGCTATGGAACTTCGAAATCCCCAAGAAGAAACCTCAAAACGAATCAAAATTGACTTTAGCAATCGTAGAAGAAAAGTACCAGCTCAAAAGAAAAAGTCAACTTCAAAAGGCACTGTCACTGGCCATTATTTGAAGTTTCTTGAAAAAACCATGGATGAGATGGATTATTTTCCCGAGCTAAAAGGCTATTATATTGTAATGGGCAATGCAACCATTCATAAAGCGGGCCAAGTTGATGAAATGATAGTTGCAAGAGGGTACAGGAGTATCTACCTTCCTCCTTACTCTCCTGAGCTTAATCCAATAGAGCAGTTTTGGCCAATTGTCAAAAGTAAGGTCAAGCGAAGTTCATTCGAGGCTACTGAAGACTTGGCTACTCGGATTGCTGAAGCTTGTAATGGTGTTCCTCCTAAGCACCTCCAAGCATTTGTTCAGCACTCTATTTATTGTTTTGAGATTTGCTTACGTGGTGAACCATTATAAACATTGTTCATTTCAATTAATAAAAAAATACAGTGTTACACTGGCTTCCACACTTGCTTTTATTTTCAAACTCAATCTACACTGGCTATGAATCCTTTTTTTTTGTGTATTCTTTGCTGTACTTGCTGTTTATATTTTCATTTGCTTTTATCAAATCCGATGGTTATTAAAAAACTGTCCTCTGAAAAAAATTATTATCCGCCCTTTTTTTTTTTAAAAAAACCGCCCTTTGGCGTTGGAACGACTGTATAACACTTCCGATTCTTTTTAGACAAGCATGAACGGGAATAAAATATAGCAATGGCTATGACCAGAAAAATTCTTTTTTTTTTTTTTGAAAACGATGGTGTTCTTTGGCTTAAAAAAAACAAAAAACAAAAAAAAACTGCACTTGAAACTACTCTGATAAACTTCACGTTGGATTGACAGTTACTTTACAAATACCTGGCCATGGATAATTTACAATTGAAATAATATTGCCTTGGTTGGACTCTTGAATCTCGAAAATGAGAGCTATCTGAACAGATTATTCATGTCTTTTTTACTTCTACAAGTCTTTGACTCCTTGGGTTTGCTTCTTTCTGTTCAAAAACGGTATACATCTACACAAGTGTTTCTCATTTCTACTACTACTTCCACAATTCTTCTATCCGATGGCAAAACGTATATATTGGTTGGTCTGCCTTACGAAAAATGGTTCCATATCACCGACGGTTATAAATGTGACACTTACAGTGTGATATGGATAATCACTCAAAAGTATGAAAATCATGTGGCTTCTCTCGACAATATAGCGTTTTAAAAACCGGGATAGCAACTCCAGCCGTAGTTATTAAACTCTATTGACATAATCAATTATATGTAACAAAAAAAAATAAAAAAATAACCACTTTGTAGTGTTTTAAATACACTTAATATGTCATTGTGTATTGTGATGTACACCAGAATAAAGCCATGAACATGCTTCTTCATTTATTATTGTCGTTTTTAATAATAAAGAACACACTTGAATAATGAACTGTGTGATGAAGTAATAATATCGTGCTGTATTTATCCAAGTTGAATAAAAAGCGAATTCTCTGTATATTCTTTTTGTTTTACCACTCTACATACTCTAGTTGTTGATTCAATAGAATAAAAGAAAAAAAATCCCCAAAAAAAACCAAGATAAACAATGACATTGATAATATCTCTCTCTCTATATGACCTTTTATTATTATTATCATTATTAGTCATAAAATGTATAATCTAAATGTTGCTAATATTTAGCGTTTAGTAAAAACATTCTACTAAACACCATTAATCCAGGTGGAATCACCTGTTCTGTATTTGTATTTAAATCAACCCAATATTTCAATGCCTTTTTCATCTGTTCCTCTTCGACGTCAATCGAGCGCATACCACGTTCCTCTATAGCATGACTTAATTCAGTTCTGCTGAGGTTATCTACTCCATGATCCTTCAATAGCTATATTTCATGGATTGAGTTCCCTTTATTCATCCTATAAACATACCCCACTACTCACCATATCATCTTGTGTAATGTACTTCATGTGTTTATCTAGTCTTCTTTGAAGGATACCTTGCGTACCCCAATCATTCAAGCCCATGAATTCACAGTAAGAGGAGAGATGTCTACGATCGATTTGATTCAACTCGAAATCATAACCATAGCTCTTTGCTATCTTGTGAAATTTAACAATTGATAAGAAATCAGAAGGTTTGACCTAATTTATCACAGCTATTTGTTAGAATGCATGCATGACTCCTCCTCCTCCCCCACACACACTTACACCGTCGATCTGTTCTGCTGATTTCAAGGTATTCATGTTCATTCTCTGTCTGACCTTTTCTAATTTTGCTCTTTGTTTCAACTATATAAAATAGATAAGAATGACTTGCTTCTTTTTCTTAAAAATAGACATAGATATTACCAATTGAGTTTCTTTAATACAGGTGCTTGGAATCATGGAAGGCACATAAATCACCCAAAGTGGAATCTTATACATTGTTAAAGAAAAGGCGGATGACTCACTTTGCTGTTATTATGACTACTTACAGACTCTGGTAGGATGAGGAACACCAATCCAAAGGGAATCAATTTCAACATGTCCTTCTTTGACTGATGCACCAACTGAAACTCGGGTCTATTCAACAGATAACCCTGTTCCTTCACTCTAAGCTGCAATGCCGCAGCTTCCTTTTTGTTGGCCCATAATAATTTAAGTCCATCCTTATAAAACTTGATGAGATCCTTTGATTGTTGAATGAATTTGCTGATGCCTGTCTTTGGCTTTTCTTGGACCTCGCTAGAGTAGGAGCGTGACAGGAGTGGCTGATAGCCAATGGGCTTCAAGGGGCGAAACCCATAGGTTGCTACCAAAGGTCTAATGGACACATATTGGTGATTTTTTTCCTTTTTTTTTTTTTTTAAAAAAAAACAAATACCTTGAAGTGACTCTTAAGCGTACCAAAGACATGAGATTGAATAAGAGGGACAATTTGGCCCCTGGATTATTTTGGTAAAGTGTCATTAAAAAATAAAGTTGCCATTGCAAGTCACAGAAGGATAAAAGAGAGTAGTTATTCAACAGGAACGAAATAAGATGTCATCTGTTTATGGCAACAATCCTTTTCTTTCTTTTAAGCTTTTCCTCAATGAAAGAAGTAAGTAAATATCATCCATTCCATTCTCAACAAACAAATAGACTTCTTAATTCAACTTGTTGTTTTATTTCTTGATTTAGAAAAAATAGCAAATCAAAGAGGGGCTCTTTCTCACTTCATTTTAAAGGGGATTTCACACACATTTTAATTCTGTAAAATATAAATATACTATTTTCTTTTCTTTTTCCCTTCTTTCCTTCTCTTTTCATCCTGTACTTTATACTAATGCACTCAAGGCAACATAATAGTATCGATAGCACTCGATCCTGCCCATCTTTATGTTCATCAATTACAAGTAGTACAGATATCAAGGCAGTTCGATGGGATGAATCACAGTTTGCTTTGGAGTTGGCAGAGGATGATAACGTTTCGAATAAAGGGTTTAAGCAGAAGCTACTACAAGGTCTACAGAGTCATCCTGTTATTATGACAAGTCCATTTCGAAAATTGAAGCGTTTTATCTTGTCTTAATCAGAGTGTTAATCTATGCCTTTTTTTTTTTTTTTTTTTTTTTTTTTTTTTTTTTTTTTTTTTTTTTTTTTTTTTTTTTTTTTTTTTTTTTTTTTTTGCTCTATGTATTTTTTCCTTTTCTCTCTCTCTCTCTCTCTCTCTCTCTAATAAATATATAGCTTATTACTCTTTAGTTATGATAATATAACTTGTAATTATAATAAAGAACAGTGGAACATACATATCTCCTGACTCATTTGGGTTTTTTCCCTTATTTTCTTCTCACTCACTCTCTCTCTCCCTGAGTTCTCCTGTCTGTATATATATCCTTGCAGATGCAAAAGAGATGATTGTATTTATATATCATGCAAGTGATTTGCTTTATATTTTTTGATGGTGGCAATGTTTATTATGCTACAAGATTTTGTAATTCAATGATCATCATATGGAATAATAAAAATAGGCATAAAAGGGAGAGGGAAGGGATTGCATCTATCATGTATAATGAATCAGTTGATGGGAAGGCCGTATCTAAAAACAATCTAGTGGTTAAAGTGTGTATATATTTTTATGCTTGACATACAGAATGTCTTGTACTATAAATGATCTTCATCGTCTTCATTCATGGCAAATCCAAAGTTTAATATATATAGAGTTACCTTTTATTTCAAAGTTAATTTGTCATTTCTAACCATTGATAATTGGATTTCTGTAAAATAAAGGGGTTCTGTATAACCTTTTTATTTTCAGAAATAATAATGTGTAGACGCTCTTTTTCTTTTGAGAAGGACAATCTCTCCTTCTCTCTCTCTACGCAACCTGTATGAACAATAAATAGAATAGCGCTAATGTACAGTTACTAAATCAATTGTTCAAATGTATACATTATACACTTAAAAAGACAATAATAATAATTGGTAGAAAATAAAATAGAGAGTAACAAGCACTCCACTTTCTTAGTGTGACACGGACATCACATCAATTATCATAAATGCAGGTATATTCAAAGGAAAAAAAAAAAAAAAAAAAAAGCAATAACGGACATGATGAGTTACTACATTGCATGATGGTTATTTATATATATGCCTATATTTATAGCAGAGAGATGCATAAAAAGTAAACCTTTTGTCTCATAGAAATCGATAAAAAAAAACCATCGGGGATAAACACAGAAGATATAATCAAAAAGGATAGAGACAGACTTATTTCTAATATTCTTCTTTATTCATAGAAACAAGTTGAAATTTCACATAGCGAGACACACCACCAAATAGATATATCATCATCATCATCATTCTATGTTCTTTAAGGGTCTAACATTCAAATGCATTGGTACTAGTTTAACAAAAAAAAAAATAAAAGAAAAAGCACGCCATTAACGGTTTTCATATTTTAATTATTAAATATCTATTATAATCCAGTCCTAACCAGAGTGTTGTATATCTATTCATATAAAAAAAAAATGATGTATATTTAATACGAATAATGCACTTTAAACACTATCAACGATGCTAAAATAAAAATGAAAACCATCATCAATGAACAGGGCACATGTAATTCATTTATTTTACTTTTTTACGCCGTTTAGCGATAGGGAGTATTTACAGGTAAATGCACTGCAGAAAGACATAAAGCCTAAAACAACAGTCTGTTATGCTTTCATTATGGAATATTCTTTTGTCCAGAGTCACTTCTATAGTCTACATGGATACATAAACACTTTTCCTATTTCTTCCATTGATTTGATAAGATAGGCATTGACGTAATGCCTATTTTTTATAAGAAAAAGTGGACGTAGTATTATTGAAAAAAAAAAAAAGCTTATTTCTTTTCAAACACCTTTTATAACATGAGACACATTGACAATGATCACACGCACTCCTGAGACCTTTTTCTCCTAGAGGTTCCTTCTTTTTTTACTTCAATGTCAAAAACTTGGGTATTCCCCTTGCTTTTTTTTTTTTTTTTTTTTTTTTAAAAAAAAAAGAAAAAAATATAATAAAAAGGACCTCTCCCTTTTTATTTTAAAAATCAATAATTTGAAAAAAAGAAGGGATAGTTTAAGTGTATTAAAAGCATTGATTCATCGCTAACGTGCTCATTTTCATTATATTAACTATTTACTTTTAAAGCTTTTTTTTTGCTTTGACCATTTCGTTCTATATTTCTGATAAAGATTTATAATAGTGCAACGTCTGAAGGAGATTTATTTTACCTGATTGGAGCCATTTTTTGTCATCACATTTACTGTTGAGGCTCCTTGTGCATCCCAAGTTCACAGAATAGTGTATTGAATAGAGCTTTGGTTTTATTAATAATATTTTTTGTTATAAAAGGCTAATTACATATAATTGAAGAAAATATACAAGTTATTTTTTTTTTTTTTTTTTTTTTTACGCATCAAGAGGTGGTAAAATACTCAACAACTCCTGTGGCACATTGAGCAATTCCATGGATTGTTGTATCTTTGGTCTCTGATCACTATTCCACACCGATCTGATCTCTAATTGGTCCCTCAGCATGACTTTTTTATGCTGCATTGCACGCACCTTGCGTTCAAACTGATAAAATAGCACTTCAGCCTTTTGTAATGTTGTTTCCAATTCAATCTTTCCGGTTAAATCATTGACAAACTATAATAATAATAAAAAAAAAAGGGCATAAGAAAAAAAAAAAAAAAAAAAAAACCAGATATATAAAGTATGTGTTGTCAACTTACTCGAAGTATTTCATCAAATTGATTTAAATCATTGAGAATTTTATCCCGATGCACCTCTAGTACTGCAAGGGCAATGAACAGTGTCATCTTGTCCGTTAACCAATTGGACCAGAGCACCTCCCACAATCGAATGACATCCTCCCACTCAAACTCACGTTTAAACCAGACGAGTAACCAGCGGAAGCAAAAGAAGAGGTTATTGCAGTCGTGTTTTTCGAGGTGGGCATGGAGTTCCGGGTCCATAAACTGGATGAGCATGTTGAGTGTCTTGAGTTGACCGTGCATACCAGATTGATCAATGAAAAAGTTGGATTGCTATATACATATATATATATATATAAAAAGATCAGTATCGTCATAGTATCTTCATCCTTTCTTCTTTTACTTTACCACTCTATCCATAAATTTGACAAATCCCCAGAACGCCATAGCCTCATCCCCCATCGCCACAAACAGCGGGGCTAAGAGATCCGACATGCCTTGCACATAGCCCAACTCAGTATTATGATAATTGTAGGTGACCAGGATATCTTTCATGGTCTCCAGATTCTCGTTGGTCCCGACATCCATGGCGAGGTCCGGGTTGGGCAGCGACTCGCTCGCAAAGGCCTCCTGGGACCGGTCCGTGCGATGGACGTCCTTGTCGATGCGGTGCTTCTCGTCTTTGAAGGCGGGTGTGTCGCGGATCTCCATATGGTCAAACCAGGTCGATTTGATACGGTAGTAGGCGTCGGCACGACTGCGGCGGATGGCCTCGCGGTCATCAAAGGTCGAGTACCAGGGGTAAATGCCAAGGAGGAACTTCCATGCCTCGATGCGGATATCTGGGTGGAGCCCGCCACGAAAGACGAGCTGGTGGACGTGCTCGACAGGACAATTGAGACGACCGTGCTGGTCAAACAGGGCGATCCAGACCTCGGGGGTGATGGGATCGGTGCGTGTGTGGATGGGCATGGGTCCGCTCAGTTCAGGCATACCGTGGAGCAGGGCCTCCAGGGTATTGGGTATCTCTTGCTGATGCTGCATCATGGTGGGATTGTAGTGCGCCAGGTAGTTGGAGGCAGCGGGGTATTCGTTACATGTGGTGATCACGGTACGATTGTGACTGAGTGCTTGGATCGCAGGTGGTAATAACGGAATGAGTGGTTTTGAGATGGGCATATCCAATACCTGAGCCGCTGTCTCTTTTGATATCTGTGTCACCCGCGATAATCTCTCCAGCAGGTTCCATCTTGCATCATGTAGGCTCTGCACAAGTGGATTCACTTGCAGTGGTGATGGTGGCGGTGGATAACTTGATCTGTAACTGTGTCTTTTTGATGGTAGTGGTGGTGATGGTTGTACATGATGATTGCTTGTCACCAAATACATGTGTTCTGTCCCTTCCAAATTCTGTATGGGTTCAAATGCCGATAGTACATCCATAATATCATAACCAGGCCACGCACGACTATTTAATTCTGTATTCATTGGATCATGCTCTGTTGCGGAAAATAACAATTGTGGTTGAATCTCCCCCGTACATGATGTGATGATGATAGAGCCCTGTGTGGTGGCTGTGGGTGGCGAGACATAGAGTGAGGCAATCTGACCGAGTTGGATGCTATTGGATTGTTTGTGAAGTTCGAATAAGGGGAATCCATCATCTGCGGCAACAATACCGTCCAATTGAAGGAAAAGGGAGAGATCATGGGGTTCTATGGCGTATTCGGGTATCCAAGATATTAATATATCAATGTCATCCTAAAAATAAAAATGTTGTCAGCTATATATGTATATTGATGGTGCACAAAAAAAGTCCAAAAAAAAAAAATACCATTGATTTTGAAAATATTGTAAAAAAGCCATGTATCAACTCGTCTTGATGTTGTGACTTTACATAAAAGCCTGACTTTATATAAATTAAATGCATTGGGTTCTCTCTGTCTTGTTGTTGTTGTTGTTGTTGTTGTTGTTGTTGGTGTAATTCTTGCTGATAGGCAAGTGGCCGTGGTGGTAGTTCAGGCACCGTCAAAGGTACAGGCTCAACTTGAAATTCAGTTGGATCATAAGTTGGGTAGACTGAAATGTAAGAAGAGGCTGAAGTAGAAGTTGAAATGGAATTCAGACTGTTGTTACGTTCTAATGTGCTGTACAGTAAACTCTATTATTATTATTCAACCATAAAGCAATGAATATAAACGTCTTGTTTAACAATAAAGTTTTATTTTTTTACTTGTTCTTCATTATTGTCTTTCTTTGTTTTATAGATCGAACCTCCACCCATTATGTTGTTTGTTTATAATAAAAATAATAAAGAAAGAAAAAGAAAGGGCCAAGAAATTATTTCATTTTATGCTTATTTTATAATTTTGTATAAAACACTTGGCTGTGAATTTCTTGGCTGCTATTGACCAATCATTTCCATCTCCATGATCATTTAAACCCTATTTTGGATTTGATGATTTTAAAACACTTGAGAGAAATGCTCCATTATGTAATATTAAGTTTTGCTTTTTTTAGTCATATGAAAATCAGATATTTGGTAACTGACACTTGTTACCGCTTTGGAATCTTGTTTTGATTAAAAAAAAATGAATAGCAATTCAAAAGATCTCTTTTTATTAATTGAAACGGTGGATCGCGGAACAATTTGGTATCGTTTCCTGGTCACTTCTTTAGATATTCTATGCTTTTGTGCTGCTGTTTTTATTGGTATTTGTTAACATAAGAGGGAAATAGAAATAGCTTTTTTCATTGTCCCAGTGAAAGAAAATGGGGTTATAATCCCGTATGAAAATCTCCCAAGAGGAAGAAGGTGTAGGCTTCTTTGGAAAAGGCTTTAATGCTTGCAATTGTTCGAATACATCAGAATAATATATTTTTTGAATGTGGATACGTTCTAACTCCTCTTTTTTAGTATAGTGTTTGCGAAACTTTTTAGCTATTTTTTTTTTTTTTTGATTTCTTCCATTGTTTAAATATGAATATATGTATATGCTGTTTCTTTTTTTTTTTTAGTTTAAATGTGCGCAATGATTTTGCGCATTCAGGTATGTTTTGTATTATAAAATAAATAAAAAAATATATGCGCAAACTTAAGCTATAAAACCTGTGTATGAAAGGACATGATATATAGAAGAACCCTTTATTGGATATAGATGAAAAAGGCGGGTCTTGAATATCATCCTTTTTTTTTTTAAAATTTCTTAGCAATTTCAACAAATTCTTCATGTCTTAAAATTGGACCCAAGAACAATCTACCAGTTGTTACAAAAAATACCACAGTCATGAGATTGCCCAGTAAATGCCAAATTCCTTGTGGTTCTTTCTTTGGTCCATACTTGACCTGAAGCATCACAGCAATACCATGAAGGAGAAAGAAGGTGGTTAATTCCAGTGTGAAGTCTCTGGTGACTGCAACAATCATAAAATCATGAAAGAGTCCGCTTATTAGAAAGATCAGCAATCCACATAGCATAGATTTGGACAAGAAGCGCTTGTCGTCGTTGTCCTTTTTTTGCTTGGCTTCTGATTTCTTTATATCGGCAAAGACGTATTGATGAAACATGTGACTAACAGCCCGGTTCCAACGCTTGCTATTAAAAAAAAAAAATATAAGCGAATGTGTATGTATTGATTTATATTAAAATGTGTGGATCGTCCTTACTTCCAAAAGTCTTTGGGACTATGTAACACAAGGGGGAATTAGTCCTGCATTTGTATATGTGTGTACTCGGAAGGTATTTACCTGCTTGCCCAAAACGGGTTATTAAAGACATCATGAAATGGGATGGCAAATAGTGTCTGTATTATACCCATTACAAAATCAGTCACTCCCATCATACAATAGATACGCACTGCAAAGAGATAGGTCATGACCAAGCTAAAAGGATTATAAAATGGAAATCTCAACACTAGACTATAATGGTTGGGTAAGATCCAATCTACTACGCATTTCATCACTGTATATTTAACCAACGCCCTGGCCACCTTAATGAGACCCTTTTTCCGTATCTCGTTGGGTGGTAATGCTGCTTGTGTATCCTGAAAGGTCGCAATCTTTATCATCTTTGGTATCCACTCGGTGAGTGATGTCTTTGTCTGTGATAAATAGACAATTTGTGCTGTACTTGCCCAAGGTTGAAGCATAAAACTGATATTGCCAACTGCATAAGGTGAGTCTATACAAAACGGGATGATAAAATGATAAAGACCAATGATGATTCGAAGATGTGTTGGGTTTATTGGTAGTTTTGAATCATAGCGAAGTAGAAAGTAATCAAGGGTGAGTAGACCACCATAAAGTAAGGTTAATGGGATGGTTGGTATTGTGATGGCCGGAGGAAGTGTGATATTTAAAATCGGTGAGTCGTACCGTCCCATTCAATTATTCTGGTTTTTTTTTTTTTATATATAAACAAATAGAAAAAAGAGTTCGTATATAAAAATCGCGTTGGTTCCTTCTAATAATAAAATTGGGACTAAAATCAAGCTTCTGTGTGACTTGTAAAAAGTGAGCAAGGTCGGCCATTCGCTCTTACTTGATAAAGTATATGCATTGATCTGCATAAAAATACATTTTACTTGATTTACTAATATTTTTTTAAATAAAACAACTGATGTGTTTGATGTTTTTAAAAGAGTGGTAATAAGGGACTGGTTTGGTTTTAATCTGGCTTTGAATAAAGGTTACGTTTAATAAAAATGATGTTCAGGCTATTGAGTCAAATTTAATCAACTTGCGAGTCCAAAACTTTAAACCATTTTTACTAACTAACTATAACGTATCACTCGATCATGCCTGAATATAAAAACAATCAAGTTTTTGTTTTAGAATGATAGAAAATCAGTATTTATTGTCGACTTTATCATATAAACAATAGATATAGGTTTCATTGTCTCGTTTTATGATCAATGTTTAGATTGATGGATTAATAAGGGAATTGTTTATTTGTTTTTTATTATAAAAAGGCACGTTTCTTTATTATTTTATCTCTTCTTCATTTTTATAAATGAAAAAACGAAAAAGAAAAAAAAAAACTTTACTATTACCAGTTATCCAAAAATACAGTAAATCACTTTTGATAGTGTATTTTAAATCTCGATTATTCTTACTTACTTACTACTACTACTACTACTACTACTACTACTACTACTACTACTACTTTATCAATAGAAATCCATCTCAAGTTCTCTTGTTTGTGCATATAAGGAAAATGGTTTATTATTTTTGTGAAAGGTAAACGTAGATTTGACTCTATTTTAAACATATATAGTAAGTAAAAGTATATTACTTTAGTGTTATTTGACAATGATTCATGGTGTTGTGATTTTGATTAAAGATTGGTCTTTAATAAAGGTAAAAATACATGTCTTTTATCAGTGATAAATTAAAAGTAGTAGAGGCCGATAGTGCCATCCAAATTTATTATGTAATAGGTGCAAATATATGTTCTTTATTTGACAAGATACGCGGTACCTGGATTTGTGCCACTTTGTTCCATCACAAAATGTAAAAAAAGAAAAACCAAGCCCATTATGGAATGCTTACCTTCCAACAAAAAAACAAAAACTACTGGGCAACAAAATGTGGCCTTTGGTTCTTTTTTCAACCTTACATCTATAAAGCATCGATGTAGCATCTATAAATTGGATTTTAACAATACGGTATATCTATTACCTGGTTCTGTATCATTAAGGATCACAGGCATGAAGATGCACCAAATATCTACAGTCACCCCATCCAGTTTACCAGAAGTTGATGAACAAAACAACACATCATCTACTACATCAGTTCTTACAAACCATCCACCAACGTTATCTGACATTAAAAAGAAAGCTTCAGTATCGAAATCAAAATCAGGATAAGAACAATGCCGCCTAAACGTGAACACTTTAAAGGATCAGCTGGCTGGAGCGTACAATGAAAGAAAGGAATGAGAGAAGAGCTGAGCGATGCACAAAGGAGAGAAAACGAAACCATATACTACAAAATCCAAGACTTCGACCTTCTCGATACTTCTACTTTTACTCTCACTCCTTCTAGTAAGGCTAAGATCCTATCTGACTTTGGATTTATTTTGTCATTGTACCCTCTCAGCAATTCCTTTAAAATATATTACTTTTTTTTTTTTTGGCAAGTAATTATAAGCCACCCTTCACCTCTCTATTTTCATATCATTAAACCAATTCCACAATACAAATAAAAATAAAAAAAAGCCCCCACTTGACATGTTACACTAATAATTGAACAAAAGAACAAGATTGTTTTTTCTTTCTATTTTATTTACTAACAGGAAGAGTAATTAATAGCTTGAGAGAGAGAGAGAGAGAGAGAGAGAGAGAGAGAGAGAGCGAATGATTTATTCCTCATCCTCCTCTTCGGCATCAGCACCAGCACCGGCAGCAGCTCTCTTTCTCTTGACACGACCAGCACGACCACCACCAAGGGGAGAGGTCAAGGCAAAGTCGATGTGCTTTTGAGAATCCAAACGGACAATGAATGAGGGAACATTGACGATTTGCTTACCAACACGGATGTGACGTTGACGGATCAAGACACGAGCGTGGTGAATGGACTTGGCAAGACCCAACTTGAAGACCTGGGTCTGGAGACGACGCTCCAAGAAATCTTCAATCTTGAGACCCAAAACGTAATCGAGCTTCATGTGGGCCTCATCGAGGACACCAATGCGGACAAGACGACGAATAAGGGCATTACCTTCGAAGAGACGACGAGGGTCCTTCTCGTCCAACTTAAGAAGTTCACGAGCAGCACGACGGATCTTGGAAAGGGTCAATCCGACTCTCCAGACTTCCTTCTTGTTCTTGAGACCAAACTCACCAACCAACTTGAGTTCTTGATCAAGACGAGCAGCCTCAAAGGGACGCTTGGGGACCTTGTAGGTCTTGCTGTAAGTTCTGGATGCGCCGGTCATTACAATTAAAGAGAAAGAAAGAAAGGAGAAAAAAAAAAAAAAAAGCAAAAAAAAAAAATTTTTTTTTTAGACGTTTTGCCAGAAAAGTGTGACCATTCTCAAGGTCAAACTTTGAAGAAAGAGTAAAAAAATTTTTCTAGGCCAGACAGAAGTAGGTCCGCCCAGCGTAAGCTAGATTCCCTCTCTTCCCTTGATTGTTCATAAACTAGGTAATACATTGAGAAAGAGTAAAAGCGTTGTCATGGCAACTAATAGTGTATATGTTTGTTTGTAATAATACAATAGAATGCCTCACTCCTTCGGTCGTAAGTATTTATAATGTTCAATGTAAGTGTGTGCGTTGTAACTGATGGCTTTGTTGTATGTGATTAGTCCGTGCTCGCACCCGTCACATGTTCTCTCGTAACTTCAGAGAGCATGGTGCTATTCCTCTCTCTACCTACTTGAAGATCTACAAGGTAGGTGACATTGTTGATATCAAGGCCAATGCTGCTATTCAGAAGGGTATGCCTCACAAGTTCTACCACGGGTAAGTTTTATTATAAAAACGTAAAATGGCCGGGAGGGGGAGAATAGAGATAATAATATACTCTTTTTTTCATCAAGTCGTACTGGTGTTATTTTCAACGTCACCAAGTCCTCTGTTGGTGTCATTGTCCACAAGAAGGTCGGTAACCGTTACATGGAAAAGCGTGTTAACCTTCGTGTTGAGCATGTCAAGCACTCCAAGTGCCGTCAAGAGTTCTTGGATCGTGTCAAGTCCAATGCTCAAAAGAAGAAGGAAGCCAAGGAAGCTAAGGGTAAGTTGTTGTAAGATGTGGTTTAGCAAAGTCACTCATTTTTTTTTTTTATATATATATATGTATACTTGCAGTTCCCTTCAACTTGAAGAGAATCCCTGCTCAACCTCGTGAGGCCCGTCATGTCTCTGCCAAGTTCAATGTTCCCCAGACCATTGCACCTGTCGCTTATGAGACTCTTTTGTAGATGAATCATTTTAAAATAAAAGTGTAATGAGAGAGTGTGATATTGGGTTTCTTTCTCACTAGTTTTTCTGAAGTTCATTCATTATAATGGGGTTATTTCAAGTATTACTAAACAATACAATGGTCTACTTGAGTCTTTTTATTATATACTACTAACATGACCAACAAAAAAGCACTGATATGCTGTTTTAGTTCTTGTAATTAAAAATGGCCTCTAGAAAAAATATATATACTAAAAATGGATTTCAAAACATGAACACACATGTCATGGAATAACGAAAATAGAGAAGAACTCCTTTGAGCTATGAATAGCCATTCAGCTTGAAGGTTCGGGATGTCAAGCATTGCTAAATCGAGGATATCATTTAAAAAGAGCATAGAGAGGATACTACTGTAACATTTCATTTAAAATGTACGGTTCTATTCCACTGAACAACAAGAAAAACACCTCCAAAGTGAACTGGCCATTTATTGTTTAAGCCACTACATAAAGGGACAAACGTTTGACTAAAGAAGTGTCCTTCACTTAACAAAAGTGGAATGATAGCAAACCTGGTGAATATCTGAATATAAATTGACATCTTACCACTGTTGCTAGGGACAGGGTCATTGCTTTTGATATTATTCTTAATCTGTCAAATCTGTCTTTCAGTTTCCTTCTTGAAAAAAATAGAATACGTGTCTCTTTTCTTATTTTCTCAAATAAAAAATGGTTTATTTTACAAAGTGTTGTAGAAATACGGGTTTAGTGAATGAATAAGGGATTTAAACATCCTGCTCATGGTAAAGAGATCTACTCCACAGCTATCTACATCTTCTGATAATGAATCGTTATTCATCCTTTGCACAGTCAAACGCCTGTTGAAAAATTGAAATAAAAAAAAGTGAACTATAAAGAACACACAGCCAAGGAAGGATGGATATCATAATCTCATCAAGTTGGCCTTGATCTGAACGTACTCATAGTAAAAAAGACTCTCATCTTCATGGTATGTCGTAAGGTAACTCTTGGTTATAAATGTATAAGTGATCTTGGTAAAACAAGAAATGTTATCAGGGTACTCTTCAAACTAAAGCTATGTATGAGGAATGCACTGCCTTTTTCAAGAAAATGAGAAAATGCTGATGTCAAAAAAAGTGAGACTAAGGTGGGAGGACTAAAGGGGGATAAGTCCATAATCTAACTCAATGACACAAGGGGATATGTTTAAACGTCTAAATGGATCCCATCTATCATCCACTTCTTTCTGATTCATGGTATTGACAGCTCTATGGATTGTATTTATTTATACAACTATTCTCTTCACTTTTCTCATTAATTTGTGATTTTCATTTTTTAATATTGAACTTATTATAAAAATATATAAAAGAGGATAATACATCTCGAAATAAACAAAGTCAGTAGTAAGACCATTTATCTAAATATATATAGAACTTGTTTTATTATCATTAAGTATTAAGCAGTAGGTTCAAAGAGGTGACCTATCATTCGATCAATCTTGTCCTTATCATAACGGATATACTTTGCGGGATTCTTTGTAAAATCTGTTCCTTGATATCTAAAAAAAAAAAAGCATCCAAAAAATATTAAAACACATTGAAATACAAATCTAATACCTCTACTTACTTGTCCAAGAAGCGACCATACATCGGTACCAAGACATTCTTGACATCGCGAATGACCTGGTTTCTCAACTCTGGATCAGGAATAGCATATGTTTGTTGAGCCCTTGAGATTTCTTCAAACTCTGTATTGAAATTCTAAATAATCAATGATAACCAATTTGTGTTATTAAAGAATGAATCTCCTTCATTTGTAAATATTCATCAAACTTACCTTGAATCTATCTTTAATCAATTGTCTCTCACCACTTCCAAGCGAGTTCTTGATGGCACCTCCTCTAACATATGTCACATCCATCAAGTTCTCTACACATGGCTTCCAGGACTCTTGATAGGCATCCAGTTGCTTTTTAACCAATTTAGCAAACTTTACCTCAGATCCATCGTCAAAGATCGCATTCAGAGGTGGCGATCGAATCTGTCTCAGGATATGATTGTAGTTATTTAGTAAGAACAAAGTAGCCAATGTTGGCTTCTTGTATCCTCTCGCTTTCGACTGTAAAGCGATGGTCATCTGATCCAATGCATCGACAAAGAACTTTTGCAAGAGAGCAGTACCCAAGGCAGACTCACCCGATTCAATCTTGGATGCGTCTGCAATGAGATGAGAAGAGGGCATATTGTTCCAACCACCATCCCCAACAAGGATAAGCAGAGGTTCAACAGTTTCACGCCAAAGATAGAGTCTTTTGAAATAATTCAATGTCTATATGTATAATGTACATAAATAACCCAAGTATATACATATGTATTTCACTCCACTTACATTACTGGTCATCTCATGCACTGTACCATCACTACTTAAATTAGGATGTGTATTCACCTCCTTTCTCCCCTTCACATCCTCCATAAACTCATAAAAGTTGCGCAACACGGTCAACTTGAACGCACCCATCATATCGGTCACCTCGTTCAATGGCACGACCTGCGCCAACTCTGCAACATAGGCAGAACATTCCCGATCATACTTCTCAATGATATCAAAGACAAAGGTTGTCTCTGTATAATTCAACCTCTTTGCAACCGCATTCAGCTGCTTTCCAGCCGCCGTATACTCTGCTGTCGCTGGCACAATACTGCCCTTCACTGCCGCTATTCTTCTACCTGCATTTCCCATTGTCTGCTCCGCAAAATAGTACTCTGATTCGAGCATCTTGGTATAGCACTCGGTGTATTTGAGGAATTCACTCGATCCTCGCTCATAAGAGACGCCCTGGTGCTTCTCTGATTGCTGTACGGACTGTGAGAGTGGGTGGAGTGATTTTTGTAAGAAACCAGATCGAATATCGATATAGGGTTTTGTAAAATCCACAGCATACCCAATCTCCTTTTCGGATGATGCGATATAGGTGGATAGCTGTGAGAGTTGTTTCATGGATGCAGTAGACATTAACTCACGATCTATTATTATTATTATTATTATTAAATATAGAACACTTTATTATCCAACAGCAACTTACTCGAGTTGATCATGCTATTGACATCAATAGGACTGCTTACTTCGGATAACCATTTTCTAAATAGTGTCTCCAAATGCAACATGCCTGTTTTTAACAATTGTTTCTAATATCTACCTATTTAGTGTTCATTCATTTGTATCTCTCTCATTTCATTTTTACCATCAAATAAATCGTCTTGTCACATGATCTTAGTTGATTCTTCTCGATTGTATCTACGCCATCCTTTAATCTTCCCATGCCCTTAAGATAAGGAAGAACATTATTTTCATCTGGACTATTTTTATATTAAATACGATTCGGTTATCCAATTTCCATTTTTAGCTTTTTGTTTACCCTTTCAAAATGAAGGCTTCCTCTTTACTTGGCATATTTAAACAATCGACAATATCCTCCGTTGCTTTCAGTGTAGAATCAATGTCTAATAAAGACAGTTAGCTATGATGGATTCCATGTCATGATATACTTTACTATTTGCTAGTTTTGTTAGGTTTTGAGTCGCCTTGTGAATAGGAAGAATAGAGGCTTCCAAGGTAGAGAGTCTTCCATCAAAGGAATCTAGAATGGTCACCTTGATGATTAAAAAAAAGAGAGATTAGTTGTTTTTGTTACTCAGAATGGCGTCAACTATTACCAATTTATTGGATAGCCCGTCCATTCTACCGAGTTGGTTCTGAAGATCATCTAAATCAGCTGCATCTTCTTCTAATCTATCAAGTTTTGTTCGACTAAAAGTAGTGTTGGTTGTTATTAAAACGTGTAAATATAGAAATATTTATTATTACCTTGGCATAATAATAATAAAAAAAAAGTCAAAGGAGTTGAATAATAAAAATAATAATAAAATAAGCGAGTAATTCATTTATATTTTTTAAACTACGAACTCGCTCTCTCTCTCTCTCTCTCTCTCTCTCTCTCTCTCTCTCTCTCTCTCTCTCTCTCTCTTTTTTTTTCTTTATTATCTATAATAAATGATTAGTTATTTTATTATTAATAAAGCTGGCACTGTACTTTACGAATCAACCCATTCAAAGAAATACAATCGCTCAACTGATTCTAATAGAATTCGCTATTTACCCTTACTTGTTATAAAGGACCTCATTAAAGCCAATTTAGACGACTCTATTCAATATGTTAAGAGTGGAAAAAAGACAATAGCCTTTAAAGAGGTAAAGAGAGCAAAGGCAGATATTATGTATATATCTATCTAATATATAATAATAACTTAGCAACATGACTTACTCTATATTGCCTGTACTAAAAGAGAAATACCAGTTAATCTGTTACACTTACATCTCCGAGTCATTCATAACTTTATACGCTTCCATTTCGGATCACATTGGACTTTACACCTTCAAAAAAACCGCCATAAAGCAAATAATACAATATCACAGGCTGAACTCCAATCCTGCCTATCAGAACTGCCCTTCTTTAAATCCCCTCTTTCACTACGATCCTGTGACACACTCTGTACAAGTGAGCAAGTTCAGGTCAGCGATGATTTAAGACAGAAATTGACACAGGATTTACTCGACTGCTGTAATAGTTCATTTGTACTGCCACGCAAAAAGATGACATCCTTTTTTTCACCGCAAACGGCAAGGAGACTTAACAATAATAGTAATATCACGCTGAATGATCGATTTGAGATTGACGAGGAAAAGACATGGGCGTATTGCTTCTTATTTGCAAGAGAGAAATTGGTTGCACAGTGTTGTAATGCAGCTCAGAATGAACTGATAGAGCTACCGGATGAGTTTATTTATTTTTTAAAGCTACTAGTGTCACACTATTTACAGGAAAAGCATGAGTCTGGTTAGAAATATGATTTTTTAATTTTATTTTTTTTATTAAATTTAATTTATATTTTGTATTTTACAGATTCTATAGCGACTTTACCAAATTCTACTACGAGTCCACAGGATATTGTCACGAGGTAAGGAATACACTTATTATTAACTCATTTACGCTCTCTCTCTGATATGTATTTATTAGATCTGGTGCTTCTTCACCTCCTCCCTCTGCTTCCCCTTCCTCCACACTAGAAACAACAAGCCACCAATCATCGCTTGCATATGTGTACGACGCTAGTTCCACCTCCGCCCCCTTCAAGATACGCGAAAAGTCCGCCTCCTCAGTGACAGTGGTCTCCTCAGACTCATCCGTCTCTTGGAGCAATCCACCCCCTCTGCTCTACAACAGTCTTGTACATCACCTTAGCTCAAGCACCACATCCACACAGAGCCCATCCCCACCATCGCGACTCAAGACGGAGAGTCGCACCCCCTCCAATGTCATGCCGCAGAACTATACACCGCATCCGGATAGTGTTTCCAATATACTCAACGGGACCTGCTATCTCTCGAGCAGTGTGCCCTCAGAGACCACCCTCTTCTCATATGAGAAGATCAACCCCATTCTATCTGCACCTTCCTCACCCACTACACGCTCCCGATCACAGAGTCTATCGGCACAGTCAGACGATTCATCGCTCAAACATATACTCACCAACCTCATGAATGGTGAAACAGGTTATGTAGATCAGGCAGATGATGTGAAACTTGTGAGACGATGGGTCAAGTTGGAGGGACATGTCTATCTGGCCAATATCATTTTGGTTTTATCGAATTCTGAACTCTGTTCTGTTATTGTATGTCGGGACGATCCTGATAAGGTATGTTTATAAAGAAAGAAACCTCTCTTTCTCTCTCTCTCAGTAATAATAATATATCATCATCTAGACGAATGCACGCGGAGCTCCTCCACGTCCACCTTGGAAACCCGCACCGTTTCAAGTCAAACAATTCAAATCATTATTAAAAAGTCGCCTAGAGGACTTTTATACCTTTCTACTCACAAAGGAACAGACGCATTTCACCAGTCTCTCGTTTGCAGTTACATACCCAGGACTCGTCCATTTTGTATACCTCGATAGTGGCATCATGATCTCCCCACTCTTGGTGGATCTGAATGAGATGGATAAGAACCATGAACTCTTGCATGAGGTCTATGGGAAATACAATATCAAACCGGATACCGCCGCCATGGATGATCTCATGATGATCACCCAACACAAGTGGATGTGGCCCACTGTAAGTCACCTTAAACTCATGGTAAGAGACGTATGTATGTGAACTTTAAGTACTTTTTTTTTTTAACCTTTTTATTACATATAGTGTAATGATATGTTACGATTAGGACTATCGTATCGACATGACTTTACTAAAAACAGAGTATTGCAAGAATCATCCAACCATCAATACTACTTTCTCTATCAACGAGGTTCACATAATGAGGAACTCTTTGCGATTTATTTTAGTATTGTGCCTACGGATAGATTATGGTCGATGCATCAAAAACTACATCATGATATTGGC